>CAOLHI010002828.1:0-222732 GCA_948474755.1 Ctenosaura bakeri | reverse complement strand
TTTCCCCATATGATGATTCTCTGAGACACACACTCGAAATCCATTTCTTTTCCCCCTAAAAAACTCTCTCCCAGAATGTTGATAGGAGGCACTCTATATATGCTCAGAGGCATACCACTGCTAATTTTAAAAAAACAGCAGTAAAATGGCTGACCAAGAACTACACCAACAAAACCATGTTGCAAAACATCTCACCGCCTGCGGTTCTTCACTTTTGAGTCCCCCATCCGTCACATCAGTTTGGATCTATAACCCCTGCTTTTGGCCCTCGTCCACACTGTTTCCTTCCAAGAAGCTGTCGTCTTATATCTTGCCCTGTTTTCCGGGCATTTCCTGTCTCCATCTCCCCTCTTTAGCTTGGACTTCCTTTAACTCCCATCCTCTGCCACAATAACCCCCGCTAACTTATGGCCTGCTGCCATTGCTGTGGCAGTGTGGTGGTTGCATCTTCATGGTGACAGCTGGGCTGGAGCTACAGATGGCGGGGACCGTAGGCCCGACTTTCCGGAAGCTGTGCGCCACGACCTTTGCTAGCTAAGTGGAGTGGCAGACCAAGCCGCAGCAGTGGTGCCGGCGCACGTGGGGGTCTGTGCATCTGTGACAGGAATTGTAGGGCCAAAGGAAACAGTGGTGGGATATGAGCCACATCCAATGTAAACAGGAGCCATAAGGGACATGGCAACACTCCATCATGGATCTGGAGAGTGGGGAATGTGTTCTCTGATGCATCTTAATCACAGCACGGGAAGAAGGACAGTTTCTCCCTGCTTCCTCTCCTGAAGATACAGGGGCCATCTGCAATTGCTCCTGCCTGCTCAGAAACACATAAATAAATATGGGGAGGGGGTGGCTCAGCAATCTGTGTAATTTCAGATAAAGAAGACAAACGATAGGAAATGAGTAGAGCCGTAAAGGATATACAAGAGATAAGACCTCTCCTTGAGGCCAACGCGCCAATGGAGAGGAGCTGCACTCTCCCACTGAGCTCATTGTCCCAAGGGGGGCTCCTTATCCCATCTACTTTGTGAAATGGAGAGGAATTACATCAGCATCTTTGGAGAGGGTCCCTTAAAATGATTTCAGGAAGGAAGAGGGGGGATTGTGACCCATGAAGTGACTTAATGGATACACTGAGAGATGTACACCTTTCCATGAGCAGAAATTTTATGGTGTGGAGGCATAACTGTGCCAGGTGTAGAGTTTAGAGTGTTGGACTGAAGGATTCAAGTTCTTGTCTCCACGGAGGATTGGCATTTCCTGGGCGGCATTGGGTATGTCAGCCTTGATCTACCTCGCAGGCTTGTTGTGAGTCTAGAAGAGAAAGAGCCATATCCACTGCCTTGACTTAAATGCAAGGGGGAAAAAGCAGCAAGTAATATTTTAAAATTACGTTCTTATGAGAATGATCAGAAATAAGCACTAATGGAGTCTGTTAATCAGTTTAGTGTCTTTACAGTCCTTGGATGGAACAGTGGAAGACATAAGCAGGTTGACTTTTCTTCTAGCAGTCTAGCTGACTTCTGTTATCTGTTTCTCCTACCATAAGGAAAATGGCTACAGATTTCCAGAAATAAAATAAAGTTCAGAGAAGGAAGCATACCTGCCGACTCTCCTGAGGTGGCAGGGATAGTCACGATTAATCCTCTGCTGCCTCACTTTTTTGGCTGCTTTTAAAATGCCCCAGTTTTTCTCTCCATCTTAAGCATTTACTGATGTTACTTGGCTGTATGTGTTCCAGTTTTCATGTGTGAAATGTTGGAGGGTATGAGAAAGTATTCTGCAGGGTTCCTGGGCTTTAACAGGGGATATATACTCTCCAATAGTCAAATTTCCTCTGTATTCTGTTCCTTTTTCTTTTTGGAAGCCCAGCCCTCGGTATTTTTGTCACAAAAGTGTTCTTGTCACAAATTCTCATGGCAGCCATTTGCTCTTCCTCTTTCATAGCGGCATCACCTCATGGCTGCCACAATGGCAGCCCTGTGGGCAACTCCCCAGTGTGCTGAAGTGTGGCCCTCCTTCCTCTGCCTCCTCTGCCAAGCATCCTGAAATTCCCCCGGCCTCATCCAAGAATGGATGGTTTCCGGCCTTCCAGCTACCTTGCTTTTCTCTTTCCTGCCTCTGTTTTGCACATCTCCCTCAGGGCAGCAAGATAACAAAGCAAGGAAAAGCTTTTGACACGAACTCAAGGCCCAGGGAGGATTCCCTCGGCACATCACACACGTCTGTGGTGCTTTCATTAGACCCTCTGCGGGAATTTGTTTGTTTTTAAATGGCTTGGAGGCACGAGATGGCTTGGCCATGCAGGCTTAGGGGAATACAGCTCCTGCTGGATTTATCTTTGAGATTGGTCTAAAGAAGTGTGAGCTCTTGCAATATAACTCTTAGAACTTGACAGTGTTTAACCAGTTGTCATAGTGCCCACATCCATGCATTCCTTTCTTTTGAGGAGGAGCCGGTTTGTAAGGATTTCTTGGAAATGATGTAGGGTTTTATAAATCCAGTGATTGTTTTGCTGAACTGATCTGGCATACGCTCCAAGTGCACCCATTTGGGAGGGACAGTCACCATTAATACTCTATCATCCCAAACTCCTGCAGCCTCTCCTAGCTTGTGTGTTCTTTCTCATTAATAACTTTTACCATCTTGACCACACTCTAATGTTGCTTGGCCACGTATCTTTTGGTTTTCATTGGTGCAATGTTGGAGAGTGTGCTGATGTCCAGGGGGGATGATGGACAGGGTCATGGTAGGTGGTATCCACAGGCGAAGAGAAGATGATGAGTGCATCTGAACAAAGGTCAGCTCTAACTGTTGGTTTTCTCTCATGCAGATCAAGGCCTGGGAACTGGCACTGTGTTGGGAATAACTTTTGGCGCCTTCTTGATTGGAGTCCTGCTCACTGCAGCACTGTGGTACATCTACTCCCACACTCGTAAGTACGGCCCCTCTGAGCCATGGCGGTCTTTTTGCTTCACACTCAAAGATGAGTTTGGGTAGATGAGAGAGGCGGAAACTGATAGATGTGTACTGAGATCTGGACTGCAGAGACCTGAATCCTGGTGTTGTCCCAACTGGAATACACCCATTAAATCAACGGTTGGATGGTGAACCAACCCTAAAGAAACCCCCATGGATTCACTGGGTGTACTTTAGTTGAGGTGAACCATAGGGCTCTGGCTGCAGAATCATAAGAGTTGGAGGAGACCCCAAGGGTCATCCAGTCCAACTCTGTTCTGCCATGCAGGAACACACAATCAAAGCACTCCCAATAGATGGCCAGCAAGCCTGTTTAAAAATCACCAAAGAAGGAGGAGACTCTACCATACTCCAAGAAAACAGCATATTCCACTATCAAACAGTTCTTACCTTCCAGAAATTCTTCCTAACGTTTTGGAGGACTCTCTTGTAGTTTGAAGCCGTTGCTCTGTGCCCTAGTCTCTGGAGCAGCAGAAAACAAGCTTGCTCTATCCTCCATATGACATCCTTTCAAATATTTTAAACCTGGCTATCATGTCACCTCTTAGCCTTCTCCAAGGTAAACATACTTAGCTCCCTAAGCCACTCCTTATAGGTCTTCATGGTTTCCAAACCTTTTACCTGTAATCTAGCCTTGCTCCTCCAAGACTGATGTGTTAAAGCAGTAGTTCTCTTTCTCTGGCCCTTAGGATTTTGGGGACTCCCAGAATCCCAGATCATTGCCCACAGTGGCTGAGGTTTTCTGGGAGTTAACCTCCAAAAGAAATTGGAAGACACAAGATTAGAAACCATGGAGATTAAGGGATATAGGTAACTGCTTGCACTAAGTCAGGCTTCGTCCTTCTTGTCTATCTGAGGGGTGGGGACCACATTGCCCTGTAGGGGTTATTAGTAGTGTACCTCCCATCATTCCTTACCATTGGCCATCTGGGAAATAGCTGATGGGAGTTGCAGTCTGCTAGTATGTAGAGAACCATGTGTTCCCCACCCCTCATCTGTACTGACTGGAGTGGTTCTTTGTGGTTTCAGGCAGGAATTTTCTTCATGCTTGCCTGGAGAAGCCCGCAACAAAATGTGGGCCTCTCTACATGCAAAGCATGTGCTCTGTGGCAAACATACCTAGCACCTCAGCATCTTTATTTTCCCACACCCCTTCACTCCCTTCCCACCTATTTCCCAAGTTAACATCATGGTCTGTTTGCAGCTGGAGCTCTAGGTTATTTTAAAAAAATAATGTCTGAAACATAGCCAAGGAAAAACGATATCTTTATCTCCCTTTCCAATTGGCTTGGCCAGACCAACCCCCTAAGGAATAAGGGATCTGGTTTTCTCTTGCTTGTGAAAAAGGAAAGCAATCGACCAACGCTGCTGTGAATGAAGGGAACAATCAGGATTTATCTCCCCGGCTAGGCAAAGTCAGGAAACGCCACCATATGCTTTCTGTTGGCTTGTCATGATTCAGACCAGCTGTGCACATCTCCTTACTTTCCTCTCAAGCATTTCCTGTTTTCCTCCCCACCCCCTTGACTTGTAACACATGCCAGGCCCGGTGGCTAAAATGCAGCCAGTCTCAGCAAATCCAACCGCCTCAGAGAGCAGCAGCACCAACCACAGCATCGGTAGCACGCAGAGCACTCCATGTTCCACCAGCAGCATGGCATAGCAACCCGCATGACCATCTATGGATGCTGCCTTGGGGACAGTGTCAGAGCTGCAGACAAGATGAAGTCCTCCAGGTTGGACTCAGGTGAATTGTTACTGTAAGAAGGTATTTATAAGCACACAAATACACACACACACACACACACACCCCTCAAGCTCCTAATATTCAGAGGAGAGGCTGTTTTTAACCAGCACTTTAAAGACAACTTGGTGGATAAACATCCAGATCTCCAGAGAAGCAGAACGTCTTAACCAGCTTGTTCGTCGTCAACACCATCACCTGGGCATATTAAAAAGGCCTGTTCTCTCTGCAGGGTGACCACCATCAGCCCTTGACTTTGAGGTCACAAGAGTTTCTCTTGGAGGGTGTGTCTAGCCAGGAACAGATGGCCACATCTGTGATGAGGTGGCCAACATCCAGACCGTGGCCTGTGCCTTTGGGTTTCAAAGCAAGTCCTTTGTTCGCATCCACCTCAAGGAGCTGACATTTGGGTTGTTTTGTCTTGTTTCTTGGGATTTCCTCATTGCTGTTGGTGTCAGGTCCAGTGCAGGAAGTTGCAAACAACACTCATGGCTTAAGCAAATTCTCCTCTTCCAGAAGATGGATGGAGACGAGACTTTGAACAGGCTTGGGGCTTGGTGGGGTGAGGGAATTTTTCCACTCCATAGCAAAGCTGTAGGTATACTACATCTCTGGGCATGATCCCATCAGATTGGATTTCCTACTTATTGCTGAGCTCCCAAGAATTTGCCTTTCTCCTTTCCCCCAACCCATTACTAAGTACCTCCAGTCAGCTGCTGTTCCTAGGGGGAATTCTTGCCCTGTGCTTGCCTGGCACAAAGTTGAACACACAAATGTAGAACAATAACATTCCAGAAGTATAGTGTCCAAGTCATTTTGGCCTGCTTTACTCCTTGCCCAGAGAGGGTGAAACAAAAACCTTTTGTTGCAGGGGAGAGAAGGCAGTGCTTCATCCTACTGATTGCAAAACCAAAGGGGAGATAATCTGGACCTTTTCTGTTTTGAAATACTTATTGTGCTTATATAAATAGTTATACATAGAATATATTTTGTATCTGTGCATACAGGGGAATAATGCTGTGTCTACTCATTGGTATGTTTTCTTGTGGTCACATCTCGGGCAACAAAGGATTGAAGGAGACATGATTTCTGTATCATTTAAGAATCATGTGTTTGGCTCTATACAGGCCATAAACTGCAGGGCATTTAACCTGGAAGGAAGCAAAATCAGGGGCACTTTTGGTGGGAATCAAAGAGGGGAGAACAGGAGGAAAGTATCAGAGAGACAAAACTGCACCAAACACAAAAATATACATCCTATGCATGGTGGAGTTATGAATGGTAGACTGTGAAGGGTTGACATCCCTGCTCAGCCATGGAAACCCACTGGGCGACTGTGACAAAGTCACACACTCTCAGCCTCAGAGGAAGGCTATGGGAAATCCTCTGAATAAATTTGGCCAAGAAAACCCAATGATAGGCTGACCTTAAGTCAAAGTTGAATTGAACGTATATAACACTAACAAAAAATAGAAGCCAATGTGCTTATGGTAGGCATTTGCCCCATGGGCTGAGCAGCCATCCAGTTAGTGAGCAATAAAAATGAGATGCCACAGATAGGATCTTTCTCATGGTTAAGAAAACGGATCCATCCAGAAAAAAACATCCATCCAGAATTCAGAAATCTCACTTTGGCTAAAGTTGTGCTAAACTGATTACGTGGATTGGATCCAATGAGCTCAGCCAAGGAACCCACCACGTACCACTAGGCATGGCTGCTGCTGCTGCTGAAGCCAATGGAAAAGCTCTAATTTCAAAGAAGTATCACTTCTGCAAAGTGAACCAAGACCAACTCAACCTTAACCCTATCAACCCAAGACCAACTCAAGAGATACCTCCCCACCAATGAGTTTGATCTGTAAATAATTTTTTTTTTATACTGAACCAACTGTAACCTCAATTATTGTATAAAATATATTATGTGTTGGACTTATTTTGTTTAGAGTCATCTTTTGTGAAGCCAATGACCCAAATTCTACAGACCGTTCCAATGCAATTATCATTTGCCGATCCAAGTAGCACCAAAGTCCTGGACTACCCAGCTTGTTACACAGATGTTAAGGATGAGAAGGCTCTCAGAGGAAATTTTAAAAAAGGTAGAAGTTCTAATTCGGCACCAACATGGTTAAATGTGCAAATGTAATCTCAAACCTTAAAGAATTATGCACTAAAAACACCCAGAGTTTGAATGTGTATATCCATTTTGGTTTCTCCCACATTTAATTATTTTTAATCTCAAACATTTTTTTCTCTGCCCTGAATATGAAAAAGGCTGAATTCTCATCAAAAAATAAACAGAGATGACATTCTACTCATGCATGTTTTCAGGACTGTGATGCAGAAAAGAGATCACGGTAATACCACTGATGACTTTCCAAGTCCAAAATAGTTAGTGGAAGGGGAGGAAAGATGTCTAAAAAGAAGGGCCACCATTAGAACAGAAGTCTGCACCGTAACTCACTAAGAAAACAAAAAGTTTTTTTTCTACAGGAGGATGTCCTGTAGAAGACTGGGTAAACTTTTCTGCTGCTCCAGAGACTGGGAATTGTGTGTGTGGGGTCTTCCGTGTTCCACCAGTGAGATCAATACATTGGGATATGGGAGAGGGCCTTCTCAGCAGTGGTACCCCTAACTGTGAAGTGCTCTCCCATTAGAGGCCTATTAGACTAGATGGGTTGGGCTGGACTGGATGTGGCCACTTCCATCTCTGACTCTATGAATTTTTTTTCCTCTATGGAGATGGAGGACATTGAAACATAGCCAGCTAGGAGTTCTAGTCAGCCAGATCTTTATTTTGCAGCATTTTACACATTTTTTAAATTATTCCAGAAAATCAGTCAGTTCACGTTTATAAAGGAACATCAGAAAAATTTTAAAAGTAGTTAAAAGGGTTAATTTAAGGAAAAAAATAAAATAAAAACCACTGCTCTGATATAAATTACTTTTTTTTTCTTTTATAAACTCAGCATTTAGGGTTTTTGCCCCCTTTAGAGAGGAGGCCAGAGAGGGGCAGGAAAAGAGAGGGAGAAAGAGACAGGCACTGGGAGGAAAAAAATATTCTAATCCCACCCTACTCACTGTTCATAAAATTCTCTTCTCCAAAAGTCAAAACCCTTTTGCCTGCCCCCTTAATTTAGAACCACTGTCACATCAGTGCAAAATTAAAAAGCCATTTTCCAGTTTAACAACCTGGTGCCCTCCAGATGTTTTCCATCACAACTCCCATCAGTCCCAGGCAATATGGCTAACAACAAGCTACTGTGGGAGCTGTAGTCCAGAATATGTTATTCCAGGAATCCTCTTATGAACAGAAGAAAGATGTCTAACAGAGGGTATGCAATTGCAAATACCATCAGCTCTAGCAAATACACAACAGTGAAGAATGCAGAGTCACAGCTATTCAATTATCTGGAGGGCCACACTTACGTTTTCAGTACAGGGATGGAAAACTTCTGACCTTCCAGATGTTTGGGAGTTCCATGCTCACAATACCTAGCCATTTTAACCAAAAGCGGGAGATGGGACAATTGGAATCCAAAACGTCTGAAAGGCCAGATGTCTCCCAGCCCCATGATAGGAAAAAAAATTGTTTGAAGGAGAGAGAGGGGAAAAAGCAAGAGATGGGAAGACAGTACCTGAAATACATTTGCAAACTGCTGTCAATTACACATTGGTCCCATTGTACTGAAGGAATTCCCAGATAAGATTCAGATTGCTACACCGAATCAGATTGTGCATCTCTGGTATGGGGTGGCCTCATTTTGCATGGACCAATGGCCTTTTGCAAAGGTCAGTGAACCGAAAACGTCTTCCCCCTGCACCCCAAAGGGAAGATCCCCATCAGGGCGAAGATGTAAACATTAACATCCAAAATGGCTGCCAAAGAGGGCATTTTCCAGAAGCTTCCTTTATCTGGATTCCTGCTAGCTTCTATGGTGGAAGTGAAAACCGTGCAGCCCATAAGCCGTACATAGCCTTCCAGTTCCCCAGTGCCCCCACTCCAGGTTCTCTAGAACCACCTATAAAAGAAAATCCAACCTTAATAATGGATAATCATGCTTCCAGGAACCTCCAGAGAGCACCCTGACATAAATTCTAACCAAGGCAGCAGCCCCCCAAACACACTTTGGGGGCCAGAAATAGTCTCCCCCACCTCCAAATAGGAAGAGATCATTTCCTTTTTTGAAAGCAAGGGCAGGTACAAGCCATCAACCGTGTGTACATACTCGTATGTGGCAAACCTGGTGTGTGCAAAAAGCACCATTGCTCACTTCTGTTCCAGTAAGAAGGAAAACCACAAACCAAGGAGAGTTGTCACTTCACATTGGTCCACCTCTGAAGAAATCGTACCAAAAAGACTAAGGACAAATACCATTATGGAAAAAGAAGTCATATTTTTCACATTCCACCTTTCTCTTATTTTACTGTCACCCGCAAAAGGATTATAGGTTGTCCAGCCACATGCTCAGCTGCAATGCTACTGGCCAATGTAACTACCCCAGTACAAACAGCAGCACAGGGGTAAAATGGCTGCAAAAATCACAGAGACAACTGAACAGGAAATTGCCTCCATCGTGATAATAAAACAAAGAGAGGTTTCAAACCGATAGCAATTATCTGGGAATAAGGGACCCTCTTGGGTCTTTACAACATACAAAACGTTGCATCCAAAGCACATGAGAAATCAGGAAATTACAAAGACAACAGGAGCCTTTTCTCTCACATGAAGGCGAAGATGGTGTTACAGTCCTACAAGGACTGTCGGAGGTGGTACAGTCCTGCAAGGACTGTCTCCACCTAGGACTCATGCATCTAACTGTATAGGAATCAAGGAAGCTATGCCCCTCCAGTGTTAAACTGCATGTCCTATCACCACAATTTACTATGATGAGTGCAGCTGAGTACTCAACAACATAAAGGCCAGGGATTGCCTCGCTCCCCTTCCCCTACTTCTAAGAGGTGAGTGACTGTAGAAATGGTGGGTAAGGGATAAGAGGAAGAGAGAATGCAACAACCACAGCTGAGCCTATACTGGAAAAAGAAATCTCGTATGGCATTTATAGTAAGAAAATGCAGAACAATTGGGATTTTTGAACAGGCAGCACCTCCCAGTGGTCAGTCCTTGCCTAATACTTCTGACGGGGCTTGGCAGCATCCAATACTGGAGGAACAGCAATGCCCAGCCCACCAAAGGGAGGACCCTGTGTCTCTCAAAGATGCTCTGGGAACTCAGTATTGCCACTCTGAAGACCATCAGCCTGTTCTCATTGACCATGAAGGTCAGGGCTATCCTACAGCTCTGTCCTGTGTGTGAACCATGAAGGAAAATCAAGGTGCAGCAATGCACCAACTCTTCCAAATAAGGACAGCAGGACAACCTCCAGAGCTAACCTGTAAACATAAATCTTATGCCCTTCAGCAAACCACAAAATGACTGCTGGAGGCAGGGCTGGAAAGCAAGTCTAAATTCTTAGCTTGGATGATTTTTTTAAAAAACTGGAAAGAAAACAAGCAGACAAAAAGTGAAGCAGGGGAGAAAGAATATAGGAAAATCTTTAAGAGGACCTGATTTATTTTAGCATGAGCTTCCATGGATCAATGAAAACTCATGATGAGATAAATTCATGGAGCTTTCATGGATCCACAGAAGCTCATACTGAGATAACTCCATCTTAAAAACGCTGCGAGATTTCTTCCCTCTCCATCCTTTCCTGTTTATGCGAAAGCAGACTAACACAGCTATCACTTTGAAAAAGGAAGCAGTACTGCAATTGAAACCGTCCAAAATTCCTGAAGAACAGCCAGCAAGACGTCTGAACTCATCTCAGACATCCAAAACCCATACAGGAGTTAACAAGATTAGGAAGAATTATAAAGACAATGTGTCAGCAAGGAAAACACAATTGAAAAGGCACGTTTTGCATAGTCTTGTCAAACACTATCTGCCCGTCTCTTGTTTTGATAAGACTCAGGAGCAAGACAGCAGAGGCAGCGAATAAGAAATAACGGATTCTGTGCTCGACTCAGGATTGAGATGGTGTTTGGGAGCGAAGGAGTCTGGCTCAGAGGAAGTGGAGCTTATATGGCAGCCATGTAAAGAAGGAAGTGCAAAGGGAATACTCCCAACCAGAGAGAGGAAGGAGATACTCCACCTCCTGTCAGCTTTCTGATGGCCCAGCACCACCGCTGCTTGAGTCTTTTGATGTTAGGAACAAACACCTGGGAATAAGAGGAGCACAGGCTCAAGATCACAACTAACATCTGAGCAGGATTCCATCATCCCCACTCTTGCCAGGACTCCTTCCCCAAGGCATCTAGGATAACGGAAAGGTTCCTCCGACTCGGCTGAAGTAAGCCTGGGGGTCCACAGCCTTGCGATGAGGACTAAAAGCATGCGAGGTTCTGCCAGCTGCCCATTTCAAGTAAACAGCAAACGAGGCCCCAGGCGTACATGGTGGGAGTGGGGAAGGACATAGCCTCTACTCCGAAAGAGACTGGTCCAGCAGCTTCAAGACAGCCCCCACCAAGTGCAAGCTGCCCGTCACCAGGACCCGGATGGCGGCTGCCTCCTTGAGCAAGACAGCCCCGCTGCTGGCCACGGGGTGTGGGTGCTGCCCCCTGGAGGCAGGAGGCTGGAAGTGTGGGTCTCTGCCCTGGGTGATCCATTGCAAGGCGTGGGAAACGCAGGGGAAGACCAGGGAGTTGGTGTTGAGTGGGCGGGCCGAGGGGGGCATGAAGAGGGGTGAGCCATGGAGTGGGGCCTGCTTCAGCCATCCTCCTACCCCCTCCACCTCTGAAGCGGCAGAGAGCCAAGGGTCTTGGCTCATCTTGGCCTCCATCAGGCGATTCCAGTGGTTCTGGTTCTGAAGGCAGCGGGTCAAGACGTTCTCAAGGGTGACGTTGAAATTTTGTTGGTCTGAAAAGCCAAGGAAGAATAGTAAGAGGAAGAAGACAGAGAGAAAGAACAGGAGAAGATGGAGCAATGCCAGAACCCTCCTGAATAGAGCTGGAGAAATGTTACTGTTTTGGACTAAAACTATGAAGTCAGGGGATTCCAGAAACTATAGTCCAAAAAACAGACTTTTTCTCAAGCTCTGCTTTTGGCTCATTACCACACCAATGATACTTTTGGACTGACTAAAGTAGAGTGATCTGAGCACTGGACTGCGACCCTGGAGACAAGGGTTTGATTCTTTTCTCAGCCATGGAAACCAGCTGGGTGACTTTGGGCATGTCACACACTCTCAGCCCCCAGAAAACTCGGTGACAAGGTTCACCTAAGGGTTGCTATAACTCAGCTGGCTTTCTCCTTTATAGTACTGTATTCTATGTATATGCAATACACATACTCCAAAATACAAAAAAAAAAATCCAAAATATGAAACACTTCTGGTCCCAAGCATTTTGGATAAGGGATCCTCAAGCTGTATAGATATTAATGCTTATAGCCATTTTGGAGAGAATTCGTTATGAGGACCAACCTGCATTACCCACAGTAGACACCTCAGTGAAATTGGGGCAGAACACGGCATAGTCAAAGTGGCAGGGCTGAAAACAGAATGGAAATAAAGATTAGCAACAACACAAAAGAATCTTGGTCATCTCTGCACTGATTCAAACATGCACAAGAAAAACATAAGGCAAATTATTCTTAGAAGACACCATTTCTTCACCTGAAGAAAATCTCTTGTACACGTGGCTGTGCTGAAAACTATTTCTTTAATAAATGTTTGTGCCAAAAAACCATCGTCTCTGTTCAAGCCACTCCTAATCAACTGGATTTTCCCAATTCACCTGTTTCTCTTTCCAATCTTCCTTTAATATTTTATTTTATTTGGTTCAAGAACTGCTACTTGGGAGGTCGTGGATAGAATGTCCAGGATGGCTGGAGTGCTCTACAACTGGTTCTTGCATGTTCCCATTTCTAATGTCAAATGTGTTTCCATTTATCCTCTGGCCTAGAGAGTATACAATGCAGAGTGCAGAGGAACACTGTTGGCATGGGATGGCACACATCACATGATTAAGTGAAGGCACCTTTGATGCTGGGAATGACATTAGCAGGCCCAGTAATGTTGCTGCCAGAGAAGATGTGAGGACAAGAGTTAATATCTAGGTTAGCTGCAAGGTCTTGTTTCTGTATTTCTAACCATGCTGTGCGTGTTCTGTTGTATGTTACTATTTGTATAAAACTGGGGGAGCTGCCTGTACTCAAATAAATGCACACCATCCAAAGCGTCGGAATAGGAACTATTATTCTCCACAACTGGTTGTTGCTTTTTGATGATGCAACTGAGTGGTCTCAGCTGGGGCTGTGTGTGACCGTGAGTGGTGCTGTTATTTTCTGGTTTGGCCCATGCTGTAGTAGATTAAATCTTCCTACACTTTATTCATGCTTATCCATTAATCTGAGCTGGTAGGCAAAACCTGTCTCCCATTCTCGTTCTTTTAACTACTCTCGGTAATTATCACTATCCAACATGTTTTGCATTTCCACTACATTCACATATATACATTGGTATTTATGTCTGTTCTCAGAGGCTTCACTTCATGCATCTGATGAAGTGGACTTTTTAAAGATGATCCCTGCAAGAGGCCTCATGCAATCATCAAATACCTCTGGATGTCTCATAGTTTCCACCCATCTAAATGAATCCACAATAGGGCAGAATATGATTTTTTTTAAACGAAGTCTACAGAAAACCTCACCAGCAGCAGCTTTAACAGGGCAGCTGTATCCCGGTCGCCTGTCACATTGAAGAGCAGCACTCGTACCTCAGAACCGCTGCAAAGGAAAGAGAGGACACTCCATTAAATCTTGCTGCTGTCTTCATTTTGTTTCTGTTTGGAGGGCTGTGATAAAGGGGCCGGGGTTTGTTTCCTGTTTCTGAATTAAGGAGCCCCCCTCTACAGGAATGAGCTCCCCACTTACTCTGCCGGCTTCTCCTCATTCAGGGCAGCCTGGCGAAACCAGCGGACGCAGGCCTGGATGCTGCTGGTGGTGTGGGCACCATCAATATACCACGTCACTGGACCGTGATGTAGCACCTGGTTGCGCCCTAACCACACTGTTTCCTCCAGGCCTGGGGATCAAAACAGAGAGAGCGGGCAAGTGAGCAAGCTTCCCCTTCAGGCATTCTTGCAAACCCACGCTTTCCGCACATAGGCTTGAAATTTAGCTCCAGTGACAAGAGTCGGCATCTTTGGGCACCTGCCAAAGGACCACACCCCGAACAGAAGGAACCACTTGGACCACTTCATCTTCACCACAGTAACTTTTTTGCTCAGCTACCTCTTGCTCTGTGGTGGCAGCGTGAAAGAGCAGCAAGAGCAGCCTTTGCCAGTTTGCTCACTGACTCTGTCTGGCAAGCAAGCAATAGTAGCAATGATGAGGAAGAAGAGAACAGCAGCTGGTGACAATCGTAGGAAGCAGGAAAGGAGAACACTAGCAAGCGTCAGACACATTGCTGCAATCAACAATTAATGTTTGATACGTTGTAGCACTCTAACTCTAGCGTTCCCTGCCCTGACTACCTTAAATGACAGCTATCCATCTCTGCTTGTACAAGAAAAGCTTCTTTGGAAGTGTCCTTGGTGGAATGACCAGGAAAAAGGAAAGAAAAGTACTCATACTGTCCTTTAAAAAAAATCCAACAGAAGCATCCTTTTGCTCAGGAACAAATCTGAAGCTGCAAAGTCAAAGGAAGTGGTTGCCCACCAGGAAATGCTACTTACAGATGCACCTGCCATCAATTTTAACAGAATTACTGAGGAAGCAAAGAGATGAAGGAGGAGGAGGGCCTTACCTTGCACCATGGCTTTGTCCAGCTTGAAGGCAGGGGCCATGGGTGGTGGTCCCTTTGCTGGCAGCTCCAAGTCAGGGCAGGGATCTTTCAGCTCACTACTATCTGTTCAAACATAGTAACACCCCCGGCATCCATTAATGGAGGTTTAATAAAGATGATAATAATTAGCTGAGAGCCTACATCATAGTTTCGTAACTTCATGAAACTCTAAGAGAAGGTTAAGGGGCAACAAGATAGCCATGTTTAAATATCTGAAAGGATGTCATGTGGAAGATGGAGCAAGTCCATTTTCTGCTGCTCCAGAGACTAAGACACAGAGCAATGGCTTCAAATTTCAGGAAAATTTCCATCTCAACATTAGGAAGAACTTCCTGATGGTAAGAGCAGTTTGACAGTGGAATACACTGCTGCTTGGGAGTATGATGAAGTCTCCTTCTTTGGAGGCTTTTAAATAGAAGTTGGATGACTATCTGCCGGTAGTGTTCTGACATGGCAGAGGGCTGGACCGAATGCCCTTGTGGTCTCTTCCAACTCTATGATTCTAAGATGTAAAACAGCAACTGCAACCCTGCCCCTTTCAGATCTAAATATACCAGAGAAGAATGTTTCACTCTTACCCAAATATCCATGCTGCCCAAGCCACATGCGGGAGAGCTGGAGGGCAAGAGCAGCATTTGAGCGCTGGTGGTCACCCGCCAAACCCAACTGAAGGGGCCGGTCTTCTTCTTCGAAGGCATCCAAGTCAGGGCACAGATAGAGGGGACACTATGGATGAAAAAAAGGGACTCTTCAGTTAATCACTGTACAAAGGGACACATTCACCATCAACCCCATGAATCCCAGGTTGGCTGGTCACCATAGATGAGTAACTTAGTGCCGCGTGCAAGTGAGGTAGGTAGCCAAGGGGAGAGGGGGGATTCAGTGGCAAGAACACTCATAGGAGGCCTTACACCAGTTGCCAAGCGAAGCACATGGCCCACAGGTGGGCTAATAACACACAGCTATGCTTACCGAGATCTTCTGGGCTCGCTCCCTCAAAACATCTAAGGGCCGCTCAGGCTGTAGTACGGTGAATGCCGGTACTCCAGGCTAGAAGGAAAGCCAAGAAATAGAATATATTCAAAGCTCCATAAAGGGGCACGCTCACAGTTGCAGCCAAAACAGACCTCTGAGAATAATCAGCATATGTCTCAGATCCATCCACCAGCAAGCAAAGACCTTTCTATTTAGAAAAGCCTACAGCTATTAAGTGGCTGTTGCAGAGAGGTACTTTAGGGCCAGTGCCAAACCTAGGTGCTCCTTCTGAGGAAGAAAAATGAAAACCTGAAGTACTGGTTAAGTTGGGTTCTCTGCTCAGGTCTGAGGATCACAGCACAGTGCCTCAGGGCAGTGTTTTTACCTTGAAGATGCCACCCTTTTGCCAGGCAATCTTCTCAATGGTGTCCCCTAGGATGCTGGTATGGTCAATACCCAAAGAGGAGACGCCGCACACAACTGGTTTCCTGTAAGAAAAAGAAAGATGAATGAGGAAGGCTGTCCTTAGTTAAGCCACAGGCCTCAGAAATATGGAGATATGCACGCTATGTGATGGTTTAGCAAATATATATTTAAAAAAAAAGCTTCTCCATTCGCTCTTTATGCCCAGCTCAGCTAGCCAGCAACATGGCCAAAAACTTAACTTTTCTAGACTAAAATTCCTAAAATCCCCTGGCCAGCATGTCCATCGCTACACTGTAAAGTAATTTTTCCAGCCTCTCCATGAGATGAGGACTGCTTCAATCAGAAAACAAAACCAAACACCAAAGTTTAGTGATACAAAAATCCCAATATCAGGAGTGTATCATAACCCTAAAAGACTGCTCTACAATGTATCAGTGTCATGGTTGTGATATTGCACCTGCAGTGTGACATTGATGCATTACAATATTTTTACTGCTGGTTTATTTTTAGTGGCTAGGTTTCTATATTAGTGAAGCTTCTGTTTTCATTTTCTGCTTTGCTTTTTTATATTTTGTATTTAAACAGTCTTGTGAAACAAGATTCCACGGGTTGTATTGTGTCCCACGTATGATGTTTTGTGCTCCCATCCCACTCCCACAAAAGTAAAAAAAGGAAGAAATGCCACCCATAAAAGTGGCAAAGTTACTTCTGATCGCATGAATGCCACTTCTGGATGCTGCTAAATGTACCAGTGTCGTTCACAGCAGCCAAAACAGCTCACTTCGTGCACATCCATCCCTGACATAACAGCATAAAAGTGTTGGTGTTTGCATGCATGTGTATTTTAAATTAGGATTAGAAGGAACTCTCCAGGGTGCTGAACTTGCTTAGGAGAGCTCATTTAAAGCCTGGATTTGTTGGATTCACCATCCAGTTGGCATGGGAGCCACTGGCTGTCACTGGAATCAAGAGAAAGAAGCAACCCACAGATCAGGGTTTTTTGCCAAACACTTCCAGTCCCTGGCCCTCCCACTGAGATTAGCACCACTGTGATCTGCAGCCCCTACCTGATGATGTTCGTGCAGTCGTACGCACCACCGATGCCAACTTCCAGCACAGCCAGGTCAACCTGGAAAAAACAAGGGAATACTTTACTTATTCGATTTATCCAACCCTTTTCCCAATACGGGATCCATATTGTTAAAATATAGTCAAAACAACACACAGTCAGCCCTCCAGATTTGAGGGTATCACTTTCATGGATTTGATTATTTGCAAGTTTCTTGAATCCTTGCCCCAGATATCCAGCATAGAGCTTTGCAGTCTCAACAAAGGGTTTTTCATTTAAATTTGGAGTAAGCAGCTGTGCCTCTCCAGACACTGCAGTCCCACAATTCCAGTCAGCCACTCGCCAGCACAGCCAATGGTAAGGGAATATGGGAGCTACAGTCCAAAACAAAAAAAAGTGATAGGCAGCTTATCCCTAATGTAAATGGAGAACCAATTTGACTATTTCTCATGTCATGAGGGGTTAAATACTATAATTCCCTGGTGGAAATCTCTCCACAGACCCATAGGCATTCTCATTATCTCTAATCACAGTTGGGGCCCAAATGTCTTTGGACAAACAGAGGAAAATCTGGTGAGGAAGAACCCACCTACCTTTTCTTGCAAAAAAACATGGAAAGCCATGATAGTGAGGAAACGGAAGTAAGCAGGCATAGCAGCATGGCTGGAATCCTGTGGAGAAAGCAGACTGTTAGGAAGGCCAGAATTTAACCCTGGACAGTCTAGTTCCCACCCCTGCCAAAAGCCTGTCCTTTATACCACACTGAGCACTTCAGAATGGGTGCCATTTCATGTCACTCACCTTGGTCTCTTCAAGGCGGTTGTAGACCTGCCAGAAGTACTTGCTGAAAAGCTCTTTGCTGATGGGCTGCCCATTAATTCGAATTCTCTCACGCACTTGAACCAGATGTGGAGAACTTGGGAGAGAGAGAGAGACAGCAAGACTAAGTCTTGAATCGGTCTATTTTTAGTCGGGGACAGGGAGGGAAAAGAAGGGTGAGCCAGGAATTCTGGAGTGGCTCAAGGCCATAAAATAAGCCTTGGGAGCCTCCTGCAGCCACAAGACTGCACTCTGCCCGCCTGTCTTATACGGTGTGATGTAAAGTGGGGCACGGCTTCAATCCACCATGCTCTGGCTGGCATTTTGTTAGTGAGATACACATACATAAGACACACCGTGCATATGGTGCAAGAAATCATTCGCAACAGATGTATTTGCTGACAACAGCAAAAGCAGTTGCACATACAGCAATGCTGCATGTTGCAGATGCGCACTGCACATTGCAGAAAATAGGAGACACGTCTCAAGATGCTCAGTGGAGGAATAATTTTGCTAACGAAAAACCCAATGCATTTCAGCCTGTGTGACCTGTGAAGGACCGTCTGAAATATAACTTCAGAAATTTCTGGAGCTGAAGTTCTCACATTGCTCACTGGACAAAAAGAACAGTAAACAGTGTGACAGTTTTGGTTCTATACAGGCCAAAACACGTTGGGCGTCTTATTGGCAAATTATCCACCCATTGAGCACTGTCAGGCATTTCTCCTGTTTTACAGAAATTATACTGGGTGCTCCTCAGTCTTTGTTTCCTTCACTGCACATTCCTTGCATTGCACAACAGCACCCCATCACTGGTATGTGCTCTGCAGTGTTGGCTGGGATGGCACTATGGGAAAGGAATAAGCACATCTACCAGAAGCCAACTCTTCTTCTCTCTCTACAAGGCAAGGGTAGTGATGGTTGGAATGGTAGGGGCGCCTTTCATCTGCTATGTCTGGGTATTCCACCACTGCCATCACAGAAATGGCCCAAAATGGATCTCAGTTCTCCCAGGTCCCTCAAAACACATGTATGCCACGTTCATCTACAGCAGTCCTTACCTGTAGAAACCAGTCTTTAATCCATAGTTGCGAAGAATGCTTTCCGTGAAGGCACAAGCAGAGCCCTGAGGAGGTAGGAAAGGGGGCAAGGGTTACTAAAATGGTCAAAGGCAACCAAACAAGTTCTTCTGGAAACATGCTAGGCCTGAACCAGTTTGCTGGTTAAAAAAAAAAGGCAGAATACAGCACTTTTGTGTGGCTAGAAACAGCCAAAAAAGGGCTTCCCCAATTAATTTCAGGGCATATCCTCCTTGCTGGGAGGAGGCAGGAAAAGAATCCAAGCAATTCCTGCACATGGTTATTTATGGGGGGGGAGGAAAAATTTAAAAGTGACCTTAGCGCCGGTAGGTTTCTGACCTTGGACAAGATGTGGCCGACGGGGATTCCCAATCTGGCTTCTTTTACTGCTATCTCTGACCAATGACTGGGGGTAAGAGGCAATTTAAAGCCTGAGTTATTAGGAAATTCTGAGTGTACTACTGTGGCTAAAATGGCAAAGTGTGTACTATCAGCCCAGTTTAAAGCCATTCACTGGCCATCACCCAGCCAGACTCAGAAGTTCTAGGTTCTTAAGGCAACCTCCAAATGTTCCCAGCCATACACAGCTCCTTTCTATTTATGAACTCCTTGCCTCCGCAAAACCCTTTAGTCAACAGCAAAAAGGCCCTGTCAAAGAAAAGTATTCCCATTTCACAGACAGAAAACATGCAATACTTTCCAAAGGGCAAACAATGAGTCTGCAGATCAAAAGCATAAGAATTTTTATGTCTGTATATTGGTTGTCTTCTGTATACCTCTCAATCAAATTCTGATTTCTACAACCCTATCAATGGGTCTTCTCGGTGAGATTTATTCACAGGGTTTTGCTCTGAGGCTGAGAGAGTGTGACTTGACCAAGGCCACCCAGTGGGTTTCCACGGCCAAGTGGAGATGTGAAGATCTCCCAGAGTCTTACTCCAACACTCAAACCACTGTACTCCACTGGCTCTTTGTGTAGCTTATGTGCACTCAACCTCATGTTGGCATCCATCCACCGGACCAAATTCCAACTTTAAACACTCCAAAGTTGAGACTCTTTCCTCAAATCCGCCCCCATCTGTCATTACGCATGTCTCTCCCCCGCATACTTTCAACATCAATCTGCTTGTTTTTTCCCTCCACAATCCATTTACCTTGCCCTTTGTTCCAGTGACGTGAATAATGTTCAGTTGATCCAGGTCTCTGACCTGCCAGACAAAAGAAAGAGAATTATCTTATCAGCATGCAGCCTTTTTTGGATACTTCTCCCTTCCCATCAGTGTGAGCCCCCGAGATCAGAAAAACAAGGAACCACAAGGGCCGTGGGCAGACCCTGCTCCTCACGCCTGAAAGAACAAGGACAAACAAGATGGCGCCACTCATGCGCCCCTCACCTTTAAGCCGCTTCGTTCCAGGAAACCGGTCATGGCTTCCAACTGCGCCTGAGGGTCTCCTCTCTCCCGCTTCACTTGCTCTAGGTAGCTGGCGTTAGTTTGAAGCGTGTTCAAAGTCCGAATAGCATCCTAGCAGGCAATCAAACAAAAGCAAAGGAAAAACAACACTATTAACATATAGAAGTATTTGCTTACGGGAAACAGGAAAATTAAGTACTTTGTCGCAGCATCAGTTGCATCCTGCAGAATTTGGAAAGTCACTTTTTTAAAAAGGTGATCAGTTCAAAACTGTACAGCTTTCTAAAATCTTCCAAATGTCTTTTTTTAAATAGAACCACAGAGTTGGAAGAGACTCCAAGGGCCATCCAGTCCAACCCCATCCTGCCATTCAGGAATACACAATCAAAGCATTCCCGACAGATGGCCATTGAAAAACCTCCACAGAAGGAGATTCCACCCCACTCTCAGGCAGTGTATTCCACTGTCAAACTGCTCTTACTGCCAGGAAGTTCTTGCTAATGTTTAGATGGAATCTCTTTTCCTGATGGTTGCACCATGTCCTAGTCTCCAGAGCAGCAGAAAACAGGCTTGGTCCAACCTCCATATACATCTCTTCAGATATTTAAATATAGCTATCATGTCCCCTCTTAACTTTCTGTTCTCCAGACTAAACATACATACCTCCCAAAGCCACTCTTTGTAGGGCCTCATGGCTTCCAGTCCTTCTACCATTTTGGCTGCCCTCCTCTGGACACGTTCCACCTTGTTACCCAGAACTGGAGTGAGTTTAAGATTTCTACAATCTCCCAATCAGTATAATTAGGTAGTGTTCTGCCTGAGCAATTCTGGGAGCTATGGACAGGAAAAAATTATTTGCATAAGCTTTGTATGAACTTTAACAACAGCGAGCCGTGTGTTCTTGAAACTGGCATTCCATGCTCTAATCACGTGGACCTATCCAGTGCTGCCCAGGGAGAACAGGTGTAGTGAATCTGTAGCATGTGCCAGCCACATACAGTCCCTGGCAGGTTGGCGAGCATGGAATTTCAACCTAGCCTCCCTCCACAAGCGCTTTTACAACCTTGCAGCCAACGAGCTGCATCTGTATTTATTTTAAACAAAGCACCATAGCACCAAGCAGACCCATTCAAACCACTCTCAAGTGGTGAGCAAGCGTGTAAGTAAATCCCATTTATTCAACACTTGTGTATCAACTTCAGGGTGCAGCCTCTGCCCCATTTCCCCTACTCTCCATGTATGTAGGATTAAATAGGACTACAGCTCCCCTTATGCTCTGAAACAGAGGGTGCTGGGAGCTACACTGTCTGGCTTGGAAGTCAGTGGCAGAACCTCATCCGCACCTCGTGCGGAAGAGGGACTTAAAATAGGTCCGGCTGCTACATGCTGGGCGAGTGTAAGGGCAGACCACCACTTCTATAAAAAGAACCAGCTTTCTTGGCCTTGTAAGAAGAATACTGTATCTCCGCAGTGCAACCACGCAGCCGTACTGTACGTACACTGAGGACACCGAACAGAAGGGAGAGCCAGGTTTTTGGCAATGATGTGCTCACACAGCCTGCCATCAATCCATCCTCCCCCCTCAAACACTGCAATATGCCAGGATAGAGTAAAGGGCACCCCACAGACCTTATGCTGCCGCCCAAGGAGTGGCTTAGGGTGCTGGGTACGCTTAGCTCCGAGAAGATAAGGTTAAGAGGTGACATAATAGCTATGTTTAAATATTTGAAGGGATGTCATGTGGAGGATGGAGCAAGCCTGTTTTCTGCTGCTCCAGAGACTAGGACATGGAACAACGGCTTCAAACTTCAGGAAAAGAGACTCCACCTAAAGATTAGGAAGAACTTCCTGATGGTAAGAGCAGTTTGACAGTGGAGTTTTCTTCTTTGGAAGTTTTTAAATAGAGTCTGGATGGCCATCTGTCAGGAATTCTTTGATGGTGTATTCCTGCATGGCAGAATGGGGATGGACTGGACGACCCTTGTGGTCTTTTCCAGTTCTATGATTCTATTATGGCCCTCTAGACTTTCCCTCTGACCCTTTTTTGGCCCAAGCAAGGGCCTCTCGGAAGCATCCAGGGCCAGCCATCCAACTTCTAGATAGGTTCAAGGGTCTTCCTATGCCGTCAACATTTCAAAATAAATAAATAAATAAACAAACTCCTGGTTTTCAAAATTAGAAGTTGGCTTCTGAACATTTCTAAGGTCTTCGTCTCCATTTTTGGTCCGGGAAAGTTCAAGGGCAGATCATTGTCCCACAGAATTAGCCCAGCCAGCCATACTTTGAAGAAGCCAAGCCTTTCCTTATATTGTCTTCACTGCGTCCTTCTGCTTAATCACTCTCCCCTACAAAACAGAGACCAGCCTTCTCTGATCCAGCGCCCTGCCCCGAATCTGGAACTTACAACTCCCATCCTCCCAAGCCAGGAGAGGTTTCCAAGGCAAAGGTCTCACAAATCAAATTATACCGTACAAACCAATATAAGTAATAAAATCACAAAGATTTGCTACATAAATCATGGAAATAACCAATAAAGCAGTAAGACAGCAGAAGGCAATAGAACCTCAGCTATAAGCACTAAACAACACCTAAACTAACCAAATAAGGAGTGGAAGAAATAATAGCTAAAAATCAAAGCTGTATGTGAAATTCCTTGGGGAAAATGACCCAAGAAATGGTGTTATGCATTCCTAGGAAGGGTCAAGAAAGGAAAAGGCCTAACCTCCTTATAGTCATTAAAGAGAAAAAATTGAGCTGGAAATGTCCACAATTTGAAAGAGGTGGGGAGGGGAGAAGCGGGCAGTGGGATCCCGTTTTCCCCATGTGACCATGTCTTAATTTCCTGTTCTGCTGTTATTAGATTATGCAGAAAAATTGCACATCAAGACATAGCTGCAAAGGAACAGAGCGAACTCACATGGCATGAATAAGAGGTCAGTAAAGGATAGCCAGTGTAAGTCTCTGGGAAAAGAAGTCCAGGTATTCTGTTGGGAGAGCAAAACAGGGCAGGTTCAGAATCTCTCTCCAAATGGGTTGCACGGTGGAGGCACTTAGGATGTGGGCATTTACAGAGAGGGGAAGAACGTAAATATTTAAAAACTGGGCTAAATACCCTTAACTCTGTGTTCTCCACATACTCTGGGACTACAGCTCCCATCAGCCCTAGCCACCCTGGGGCTGTGGAAGATGGGTAGGTTGCCAGGTGTCCTTCACTATAAGGGATGTGCCCTATTGGGGTGCTGGAAGGTTTTCTTTTTTTATTTAGAATGAACGAGATGCCACAAAAATCCTGTATTTTAGAGCATGGGCCCTTCCCCAAAATGTGTGTGAATTGTGTAATTTATGAATGTGGACAATATGTGAACTTTGCAGAGAAATATATTGCAAGATCATTGAAACGATCCAGGTGTCACCCAATTATTTGACAGGTTAGGGACCAGAGCACTGTCAGAAATTGTCCAAATGTGGAACCCAGTCTTTTTCTTAGCCTTTTTTAATCAATATGAACTGAAAAAAGCAGCCCAGGGTTGCAAAAGCAGGCAGTAGATGGTGGAAACGTGACAAAATAGGATGAAAGGATCATGCCTCGAATGTATGCTTTCTAATTATAACTGAAAAAGGCTGAAAGAGCGGATTGTGGAAAAAATGGACTGTTGGAAAGCAGGGGGCTGTACTCTCGTTAGGTATTTCGGTAGAACACAAAACGTTTTAATGACTACGGCCGGACCCTGCATGTCATGAATTTCAACTGTCCCCTTATTGTTATTTTTAAAACGTGGCAACACGGAAGATGGGTGATACAACAGTCCAACATGCTTAGTTCAGGATGGGGGACATGTGGCTGGATAGCAGTACGTGTGAAAGGGACCTAGGAGTCTTCATAGATCACAAGCTGAACATGAGTCAGCAGTGTGATGCGGCAGCCAAGAAAGTCAATGCAATTCTCGGCTGCATCAAGAGGAATCTGGTGTCTAGATCGAGGGAGGTACTGGTACCACTCTACTCTGCTTTGGTTAGACCTCATCTTGAATACTGTGTCCAGTTCTGGGCACCCCAATTCAAGAGGGATATGGACAAGCTGGAGCCAGTCCAGAGGAGGGTGGCCAAAATGGTGAGAGGCCTGGAAGCCATGAAGCCCTATGAGGGTAGACTGAGAGAGCTGGGTATGTTTAGTCTGCAGAAGAGAAGGCTAAAAGGGGACATGATAGCATGTTAAATATTTGAAGGGATGCCATGTAGAGGAAGGAGAGGGCTTGTTTTCTGCTGCTCCAAGGGCCAGGACAAGGAGCAATGGATTCAAGCTGCAGGAAAGGAGATTCCACCTGAACCTCAGGAAGAACTTCCTGACAGTCAGGGCTGTCCGGCAGTGGAATCTGCTGCCTCCATGGAGTGTAGTGGAGTCTCCTTCCTTGGAGGTTTTTAAGCAGAGGCTTGATGGCCGTCTGTCGGGAGTGCTTTGAGGGTGTTCCTGCAAGGCAGGGGGTTGGACTGGATGGCCCCTGGGGTCTCTTCCAACTCTACATTTCTATGATTCTATGATTCTAAGCAGAGGCTGGATGGCCATCTGTCCAAGGGAGTGCTTTGAGGGTGTTCCTGCATGGCAGGGGGTTGGACTGGATGGCCCCGGGGGTCTCTCCCAACTCTACATTTCTATGATTCTATGACTATAAGACTGGGAAAACTGGGTTAAAATATTGTTTTCCCCCTGAACTCTACTTTCTCTTTAAAAAAAAAACACACCAATGCATTGCTCTCTAGCATAACTGCTTTCCTCCCTTAGGCAATGAAGACTAGTGACCTGTATATTTTGGCCAGTGGCCACTGATAACAATTGTCTAGAAGGCTGCACACACTACAAATAGTACAAACCTACGACAGAAGCAAGCATCTTTACTGTCCCAAATCGAGGCTGAAGAAGCGTCTTGTACCAAATTGTTTCTGCACTCCAATTCCCATCAGCACCAGACTGGCCTGGGATGCTGGGAGAGGTAGTTTGTCAGCCAACATACAGAAGGCCATAGGCTTCACAACCTGCGCTACGAAAACAATTGCAAATTCGGCGAGAACTATAAAAAGGGATCTGCATAAATTAATGGAAATTTTAGAATCTGTTATACAATCTGTTATAAAAAGGGCCAGTCTTCTAAATGAATGAATATAGCAAAACTATTTATTTTTTTTCTCTCTCCTCACCATCCACCCAGTTTGCTCAAATTAATTTACAGAGAAAGAAAAAAAAGTGTTATTTTTATATCTGAATATATCTGATTTTGCAGAAGGTTACCGGGTTCAACCCCCACAATCTCCTGGTACAGTTGGAAAAAGAATCCTCCCGCAACCTCTGCAGAGCCTGTTGCTGCCAGTCAGAGCTGACAATACAGAGTTGAGATGCAACAAGGGACAGGTTCCCACATCCCAATGCAGAAGATCTAAAGATATAAGAAGAGCTTTGCACATTCTAATGCGGGAGCATGAAGGTCCCGTTGCCAGCATTTCCAGGCTGAGCTAGGAAAAGAATCTTCCCGCAGAGCCCACTGCTGCCAGCCAGAGCTGACAATACAGAGCAAGACAAACCCCAGGGTACCTCCTGATGCAAAAGATCCCAGCAGCAACTCCAGCATCTCTAGGCAGACTTGGGAAAAGTGACCTGGAGAGCTGCTGCTGCTGCTGCCAGTCAGAGTCGACAGTACTAGATGGACCCCCAGGGGGTGGGACACAGTATAGGGACAGCGCCTTATGCAGAAAATCCAAGGTCCAGCCCCCACACCCTCTAGGCAGTCCCGGGCAGAGGATCCTGGCAAGCAGCTGCTGCCAGCCAGAGCTGACAACAGTGAGCAAGAGAAACCCCAGGGGTCTGACCTAGTATAAGGGTACCTCCTGATGCAAAAGATCCCAGCAGCAACTCCAGCATCTCTAGGCAGACTTGGGAAAAGTGACCTGGAGAGCTGCTGTGCTGCTGCCAGTCAGAGTCGACAGTACTAGATGGACCCCAGGGGGTGGGACACAGTATAGGGACAGCGCCTTATGCAGAAAATCCAAGGTTCACCCCCGACACCCTCTAGGCAGTCCTGGGCAGAGGATCCTGGCAAGCAGTTGCTGCCAGCCAGAGCTGACAATACAGAGCAAGACAGACCCCAGGGTACCTCCTGATGCAAAAGATCCCAGCAGCAACTCCAGCATCTCTAGGCAGACTTGGGAAAAGTGACCTGGAGAGCTGCTGCTGCTG
Source organism: Ctenosaura bakeri (assembly GCA_948474755.1). Taxonomy (NCBI): domain Eukaryota; kingdom Metazoa; phylum Chordata; class Lepidosauria; order Squamata; family Iguanidae; genus Ctenosaura; species Ctenosaura bakeri. The sequence goes on along the minus strand of CAOLHI010002828.1, from coordinate 196,161 downwards.
CTGCCAGTCAGAGTCGACAGTACTAGATGGACCCCAGGGGGTGGGACACAGTATAGGGACAGCTTCTCATGCAGAAAATCCAAGGTCCAGCCCCCACACCCTCTAGGCAGTCCCGGGCAGAGGATCCTGGCAAGCAGCTGCTGCCAGCCAGAGCTGACAACAGTGAGCAAGAGAAACCCCAGGGGTCTGACCTAGTATAAGGGTACCTCCTGATGCAAAAGATCCCAGCAGCAACTCCAGCATCTCTAGGCAGACTTGGGAAAAGTGACCTGGAGAGCTGCTGCTGCTGCTGCCAGTCAGAGTCGACAGTACTAGATGGACCCCAGGGGGTGGGACACAGTATAGGGACAGCGCCTTATGCAGAAAATCCAAGGTTCACCCCCGACACCCTCTAGGCAGTCCTGGGCAGAGGATCCTGGCAAGCAGTTGCTGCCAGCCAGAGCTGACAATACAGAGCAAGACAGACCCCAGGGTACCTCCTGATGCAAAAGATCCCAGCAGCAACTCCAGCATCTCTAGGCAGACTTGGGAAAAGTGACCTGGAGAGCTGCTGCTGCTGCTGCCAGTCAGAGTCACAGTACTAGATGGACCCCAGGGGGTGGGACACAGTATAGGGACAGCTTCTCATGCAGAAAATCCAAGGTCCAGCCCCCACACCCTCTAGGCAGTCCCGGGCAGAGGATCCTGGCAGGCAGCTGCTGCCAGCCAGAGCCGACAACACTGGTCCACGTGGGCAAAGGTTCTTCCTGGGGACAAGTCCTCGTGCAAAGGATGCAAGGCTCAAATCCCGGCCTCTCTGGGTGGACGCGGGAGCAGTTGCTGCCAGCCAGAGCGGACAATACAGAGCAAGACAGACCCCAGGGTACCTCCTGATGCAAAGATCCCAGCATTGGGTCTTTCTGCCATTTTCACCCCCGCTGCGGGGGAACCTCCGGGCTCTCCTCTCGCGGAGGGCGTCACGGGCCTCCCCCTCCCTCTCCGCCCCCAAATACCCACCACGTGCGCGCTCCCTCCCCTCCCGGCTGATGCAACCCGCAGGAAGCGGGGCTCTGCAGGCAGGCCAGCCAGGCGGCCCCGGGCCCTCACCGGGTACTCCATCCTGGGCGCTCGGGCCGGGCGGGCGCTGAGCCAGCGGCGGGGTCCCTCCGGAGGCGGCGGCGGCGGCGGCGGCGGCGCTGCTCCGGGCGCTGGCCGCGGGCGCTGCACGAGCGCGAGGCGGAGGGCGCGGATCCGGCGCGAGACCATGGCAAGCGCCTCCCTTCCTCTCCCGCCTCGGCCCCGGGCCCCGCCCCCCCTGCCCCGGCGCGCGCGCCCGCCCGCGATGGAAACCAAGCCTGCGCGCGCGCGCGCCCCTGACGCAATCACTCCTTGCTGGCAAACGGCCGCGCGAACACGAGGCGCTGGGGAGCGCGTGGCCAGGCGGTGGGGGGCTCGGGCACAGGCTTTTTCTCTGCCCCTCCAATGCGCAGGCGCGCCTTAGCCGCGGCGGCCATTTTTGTGGAGGGATTTTTTTTTTTTGGCGCGATATTCTGTGAGGGATTTCTGGAGTGAAAAGTTCAGGCTGCTGCCTCAGTTTTGAGGGCTTTGAAGGCTATTTTTCACAGGGAGGGACTGGGAAAAACACCTCTGAGAACCGTTTTGACTAAGAAAACCCTGTGAGATTCATGGGTTCACCACAAGTCAGGCCACTTGAAGGCGTAGGCAGGAGAGGGAAATTTTAACCTGGCTGTCTGACAGGCAAACTCTGCAGAAATTTACCCTTCTACCCAGAAATTTAGGGCATGGGTGATAGTTTGCATGTCCAAGGCAGGGCACGACAGGCCCAACAGGTTTCTTATCTCAGTTGGATCCTATTCCATTCCATCCCGCTCTCACAACTGTGTAAATATGTTTTATGTTTTGAGGCGTGGATATCACTCGCTTCTGCATCTGAAGAAGGGGGTTTATATGCACGAAAGCTCATGCTAAATAATATAATAGCTGCAAACATTCCTTTTTCCCCCTTTTTCCTCGCCCTGCCCGCCTTCATTTTACCCTTCTATACAGTTCTTAAAAAGTACAGGAGCCTTCTCCAGTTGTCACTGTGGCAATCCATATTGTGAGGGGAAAATATATCTCATTATATTTGCCGGGGGGAATGTCTTCTCAGTTATTGTGAGGAAGAAAGTGTCTCAAAATACAAAGCAGGGTCTGGGCAATTGCCCTCATAGTCCTGAAGGCGTCAGTTATTTGCCCATTGTACCTTGGAAAAGGGCATTCAAATTGCCTGACAATGTTTTTTATTGTGTGTTGTAAATGCTTTCGTGCTGCAATTGTCATGCAAAGACACTTTCCAACGCCAGAGGATAGGGAGATTAGACTTTGCAATCAATAAACGCAATTTCTTTTAAAGGAAAAATGTACTTTTACTTAAAGCTTGCAGCTTTGAGAACCTGCCACCTAAGCATGGAAATATGTACTCCAGAAAGGGTTTTTCTTTTTTCAGTCAAAATATCTTTTACAGTCCAATGTTTCTTGAATGTTAGTTCCTATCAGCCTCAAGTAAGGATGAGAGATGACAGGAATTTTAAGTAAATTGTATGTGGACATGTTCCCTAGCTAATTCTCGCTCCCACAGTAAAAGGTAAATTTCACTCATGCACTGTGAGTTTAGCCCATACCAAATAAACATATATAATATGTATATGTGTGTGTGTATGTATGTATGTATGTATATATATATTGAAATTCTTTAAAATTCTATTTTTATCAGGCAAACCCAAATGCTCACCCATCTCCTCCCAACATATTTAAAAAATTTACATCTAGAAGTCTGGTCACCAAAATGGAAATAATAAGAACAATGGATGCTGGTGAAAGAACAAGGCATTTTGGAATAAACTTTAAAATGGTCTCTAGAAACTTGAAGACGTTGTTTATTTATGCCCTGGTTGTTTCATTTCCTATGTGCATATATTGTTACATTTGAATCAAGTTTGCAGAAACAGATTAAATTTTTGTTATTGTTTTTGTTTTTGTTTTGTGGTGCAGGAACCTATCAATCAAGCTTTCCATCTTACTTCCACCTCTGGTACAAAATTTTATCGAAGAAACAACGCCCAGGAACATGTCCATTTTGTTAACCGAGGTATACCTGTACTGTACATTCAAAAGCTCTTTAACAGCTGTTCCACCTAACCAGATAACAGCAAGCCTTACCTAAAGAGGAACGCAACAACCAGGCCTTGAGGTAATCCTTGCAGAGATAATGGAGGATTCTTGTACCCTCTGAACACTGTCAGAAACACACAAACAGACCACACATATACACCCAACCCCTGCTAGATGTTTGACAAATGTGTTCAGTTATCATAACCTGCTTTCTGCCTCCTTGGACTCACACTGTTAGTCTGCTGCCCAGAATAAATGCAAATTTACCTTATAGGTTTCTCTGATCTTTCTTCTTTCCATGATGATGTTCTGGATTGACAGCCTGCTCATCCGTTCTTGAACTGCCACAGAAGGCAGACAACGGTAGTGAGCACAACTGAAGTCAAGTTAAACAGCAACTAGAGAGAGGTCACAGTAGGGTATAATCTGCAAAGAGGATCGCTCCTCTCTCCTCCCTGTTCTAGTTTTGTTTGCATAGCCTACGACACAAAGACTTTTTAAGCTATGCCCTCCAGTGTTTCATTTGTTATGCTTTTCATTTGCTTTGGAAAACACATTTTGCCGTCTAGCCAAGAACCTTTGAGCCAGAATTCTGTTGGTGAGTTCTAACTAAAGCAGACCCATTTGCTCAATTTCTGAATGGCGAGTCAATGCATATTTAAACTCCATTGATTCAGTGCGACTTTGCAAATCAGGATTAGTAAGATGTTTTAGGTCTAGATTGAACTTCTAGTAGTCTAAAAATGTGCAATCTAAATCATAGTTTTCCTGCTAAGGTACTGGGGGAAAAATAGGATTTCTGTTCCCATCAACACTGGGAATGGTTGCTGATAACAATTTTACACACATTTAAGACTCAGCAGAACTATCAGCCTGAGGTTTTTGAATTTTACGGCCCCCTGTCCTCTCATACCTCTTTTCACAATCACACAAGGGCATGTACTGCTGCCAACTTAGAACAGCACTCTAAATTATCTGGACTTTCACCTAGTGTACTAGTCATTAAGGTACCATGGTACTCCTGCTGGTTTTTGCCAAGACAAATCAACACATCTACATCTGTAGAAATTCCAAGAAGTATGTAGTACTACCCTAAACTCAACCTATGAGCTTCATGGAAGGACAGAACAGGCACTGAGCTCACATTTCCCAATCCTAGGAGAATTACATAAGTACTACAACTAATAAATCAAAACGGCATTACATAGCATGAGATATTAAAGCCAATATCTTTAATTACAGTTCAGAGCATTCATCACTGTTTTTTTTAAAGAAAAAGAACATGATGAGGTCCACTAAAGACATTTGTCCCAAAATCCAGAATTTCCAGGTCTTACCAAAGCAAAACATGGGGCGTGTGGGCAATTATTGCCTATATTTTCTAGATCCAACTAAGAAAGCATTTGCTGCTAGATTAAATTTAAAAATAAAAATAAAAAGTGCAGTAGCTCCACAAGAAATTCATGACAGAGTTAAATAGCAGCACGGGGGGCTTAGCAGGAGGGTGACTTCAGAATTCATTGCCAAAAGCATGAAAGCAAAGAGCTCAGCAGTAAAGTCACTTGAACTGACTCAACAAACAGGAAGGTTAGCTATGCTTTTGTTCCCTCTCACCACAGAAGGACTACCTCTATTAACGAAAGCTGGAGAAACCAACAGCCTGTTTATAGTGCAGCTATCACCAACCTGCTGCCCTCCAAATGTCTTAGATTGCAACTCCCATAACCTCACAGCCAGCTATGGGAGCTGTAATCCCACACAGCTGGAAGCTGGGGTGGCTGTCCCACATCCGAAGGGCAGAGGTGGAAGACAGAAGCAAGTGCATGTTCCCGCTCAATGCAAGATCCAAAGCTATCACTTGCTCTAGGGAAAAAGCAGTGTATTTTGGGTTCAAAGAGTTAAATGAGATCAGTTCAGTACCTGGAAAGTGACAAGCAAATGGGGTGGGGGCCATAATTTGTAGACTCTACAACTGCCTTAAATTTGGCAGAATCTTGTGGTCTCTTCACACACTTCTAATTTTATCTGGTCCTGCAATTCTCAAGATAACAGGCTTAAAACTTCATTTCACAATTGAGTCAAAAATAGCCAAAACTCAACTGTTTCATTGTCCCATTTTTTCTCTTTTAAAAAAAGAGTTTCTTTTTAAATCATAGTACTTTAAAATTAACATTCTGATTTCTTCTTTCTTTCTCTCTCTCTCTCTCTCTTTTTAATCAATCCCACAGCACTGTCAGAACACTCGATCGAACTCTGTCTGATTGGTCGCAGTTGTGTTCCTGCACTGATTGGCTGGCTGCTGAGGCATGTGTCCGCCCCTCCTCCTTGGGGGAGCCAGGTACTCAAACATGGATTGGTTGTGGGTGGAGAGCATGTTCTTGAGGTCAGAGGGCATCGGGTCAGACCAGAAGAAGTCATGGTTCAAGGCATCATCGCTGTCTATCCTCTGGGTGGGATCCAGGACCAGCAGTTTGTCTATAAGATCCAGAGCATATGGGTCTTTGACGTAGGCTTTTAGCCGATCCTTCACCTTGCGTTTTTGCCCTTTGGGCAGGTCCAGCTTCTGGTAGAGCTCATATTTATCCACATTGGGCCAGACCTAAGTAGGAACCAAGAAATAAAAATTAAACCCACTGAGCAAAGACAAATAGCCCATTTCAGATTCATAATATAAAAAAACCTCCTTATTAGTTAGTGAAACCTACTCTGTCATCAATGTTTATAAAGGAAAAGGTGTCTCAATACAATGTAAAAAAAAAGTCAATATATATTTGCATTTTGGACCTTTCATGTGGAAAAAAATTGCACAAAGACATGTTGTTTGCACAAAAGCGTTTTGGTGGAGAAAATTATTTTCCATGCAAAAAACATTCCTAAATAAAAAACAAAAGAGTCCAAATCTTTTGTTATGTTATGTTCTTTGATTTTATTTATTTATTTATTTATTTGCAAAAAGTTCCCAAAGTGTGAAACATCACTGAAAATGCACAAAAGCTCTTGTAATCTCACCCACTAGGGAGGAAATTTCTGAAATTATTGATTCTTGTATGTGAAAACATAATAAAGATTTATATGCCTAACCTGAGGGACCACCTGCTCTCTAACTGAATAAGATCTTTGTTCATCTTCCCGCCAGGGACTCTTAGCCAAGTGTGTAGGGCAGGCAATCTGACTCACAAAACTGCAGAATCTTAGCACTGGAAAGTGACTGCAAGGGTTATCTAATCCAGCTCCCTGCCATGCAGGAATATATAACTACAACACTCCTCAAAGAATGACATCCAACTTCTATTTAAAGAGTGCTCTGAGGAAATCTACTCCTCTGTTGAATAACTCTTCTGGTAAAAAAAGAAAAAAAGAAAAGTTCTTCCTAATGTTTGGATGGAATCTCTTTTCTTTCAATTTGTATCCACTCGCTCATGTTCTAGGTTCTACTGTGGACTGTTGAGCATATATCATGGAATGAATGCACACATTTCTGTGTTTTTAACCCTAAAGACATTGAGAACTTACCTCCGGAGTGATGGATCCGCAGAGCTGGCTGATGAGAGTGAGCTGGTGCTGTTCAGTGTTCCCCTGCATGATGGGGCTTCGGGTCCACATCTCGGCCATAATGCACCCTGCACCCCAGAGATCAATGGGTGGTCCATAATCTCGCTCGCCTAAATGGAAGATCCTCTTGTTAATCACTGCACCATCAGAGGCTGCTTCTTGGAACGGTAACCTTTCAATTACATCTAGCTGCATTGCTTCTAAGTTCCATTTGGCATGTCAACATTACACTTTAAAAATCCTAGTGGAATTGGCATTGTCCATTTGCTGTTCACTGAATCCCCTCTGGCCTCATGATCTATATACTCCATTCCTCCCTGACTTTGGGGTGTGGGGAGAAAACCTTTTGGACTACAATTTCCAGAGTCCCAAGCCAGTAAGGGGAATCTTTGGAGCTGTAGCCCCAGAAATAACTATTTCCATCTCCACAAAACCACATGTGCTGCATAAATATTTGAATTTCTAGGTAACTCTTCATGCATTGAAGGAAGTGGAGTTGCCCCCAACATGGGTCAAATCAATATGGTATTTCTCTGGTTTCCATGGTTCTGAAGGTTGTGTGTGGAGAAGGAGGCAAACTGCTACATTTGTGGGTTATTGGAGGGCAGAAATTGGGGAAGAGGTCTGGGGCCATGCCAGGGCTGCAAAAGCAGAGTTGAAGGGCTGATTGTGGACCTACCCAGAGTTCCCAAACGTCCCATTTTAAACAGGGCCTTCTGTATCTGGGGGCTTGAAAGTCCACCCTCATACTAGAGTTACACAGGATATCCCCAGTCCTTTATCTCTAAAGTGCTAAGAGAGGGCATCCGCCACACTCCCACCAGACCAACTCTTGGCCATTTTGTACACAGCAATCAAGCCAAATGCTGGGAGCTGGCCTGCTGGCATCACAGCTGGTACGGAGTCATTCTTCCTCCTCTTTGGTGAGTGAGAGTCCTGGGAGATTAGATCTCTAATCTTCTAGATGCAGGGAACTCCTCCCAAGAGACCTGCTGCTTATCAGAGCGGAGCCAGGCCCACCTCACACAACACTCACTCAAGTCACCTAGGTGCTCAGAGCTGAGAGCATAAAGAATGGGCACCAGCTGTTTGACAACAGACAGACCCCATCTGTGGCTATTTCTCTGCATTCCAAATGCTCTCAGGTTGGGAGCATAATGGCTGCCGGCTCTTTCCACTGACTGTGAATGAGAACAGTGGGTGCCAGCTGAGTTCACAACAGACCAATCCCAGAGCAGTTAGTATGCAGTAAAATGGCACCAAATTACTTACATGAAATGCTGCAGGAGTCTGTCTTCTGTGCATGTGGCTGGTACTCACTCAATCCTCCCCTTAGCTTTTAGTAACTAAGTGACTAGTCTTGAGTCAGCTTGACAAAAGAAAGGAGTGTCCCGTACTGATCTTCAGCAACGTGGCTACCCTATTCCTACGCGTGTTATCTAAATATTCTTACCTAAAAGGAGCTCAGGAGGCCGGTACCACAGGGTAACCACCCGGTTGGTATAGCGATTGGGCTGGCTGTTCTTCGCCAAGCTGAAGGCCCGAGCCAAGCCAAAGTCAGCCAGTTTCAGGACGCCGTCTCGAGTGATGAGGACATTGGCAGCTTTCATGTCCCTGTGCAAGATCTGGAGAAGAAGAGCAGGAAGATTTAAGGGAAGCTTCAGGGTGAACAGGCTCTCATTCTCCCTTTCCACCTCAACAGAAGACCTGGGAGAGAGCAGGGGACTCCCCTCACCTTGTTCCGGTGGATGTAATAGAGGCCATTCAAGAGCATTTGCATCACTTTCTTGATCTCAGAGAGGGTGAATTTGACATGGGCATTGCTGAGGAGGCCAGCCAGGTCGTGTTCGCAGAAGTCAAAGACCAGGTAGATGCTCCCCTTGCAGCGGTTGTATGGAGAGGCTGCAGAAGCAAAGAGAAGCAGCTGAAAACTTGGGCAAATACAAAAGTTACAATTTTTTATTCTGATTTTCTAAAAAAGGGGATTATAGGGAAACACAACAGAGGTATATAAGATTATGTATGGTATGAAGGTATAGCATTATGCAAGAACTAGCATGATGTAGCAATTTGAGTGCCAGATTAATACTCTCAGAGACCAGGGGTCGAATCTCCACTGCTCATCCATGGAACCCTCGTGGGTGCCCTGAGGCAAGACACACTCTTGCAGCTTTAGAGGAAGGAAATGGCTGAACTCCTCTCCATAAAGGCACATAACAAAACAAAAACTCATATCAGAACATAAAACCATCAACGAAGTGAACCATGGGAAATTTCAGGACAAAGTGAAGGAGAAGTTTCATACATTCTGTAGTCAAATATGTAAAATTCACAGCCACAAGATGTAATAATATCTGCAATTTAGAGTGGTTTTAAAAGGGGATAAAGTAGATAGTAGATAAATCAGTGGAAATTATGGGCATCAACAGCTACTGTTCAGGACAAATATATACAGCCACCAGTGCCAGAGGTGGGATGCCTCTGTATATCAGTTGCAAGAAATATGAACAACACAGAGAGGGCACTGTTGCAGTCATGTCCTGCCACTGAACAGTCCTATATTTTTATGTCAAGCTGAAGTCTTGCCTCATCCTGAGAAGAAAGTGGTGGCACAAAAGTAACCTCTCAAAGGGCCCTCCTGGACTACTTCAAGCACTGGGATTCAATATGCAGGATTTGACAAATTAGCATTTTTGGATAAGCAGCAGTTGAGGATTTCAAATGGCATTTGCAATTAGAGAAGTCAACTCAAAAGTGATTTTATTTTATGAAGTAGATCAATTTAATCACTTAAAGCTATTAAACATTACAGTGCTAATTGTTACCTTTCGTCCGACAGATCTCAATAAGATTCACCACATTTTCATGCTTCAGCAGCTGCAATATCTTTATCTCCCGCAGTGCTGTGATAGGAAACTTTAAAGAAAAAGAAAAAGAGCAAGAAAAACTGTTAGGACACTTAATTCAACAAGCATTCTGCAGATGTTTTGGACTACAATAAGCCCCTTATCAGATGAGGATGCTTATCTAATCCATTGTTCCTTGCTAGGGCTAGGATGGCTAAAGCTTCTGGGAACTGGACTAGAAAAACACCTGGAAGGTCTGCTGCTCCAGAGGCTAGAGCATGGAGCAATGGATTCAAACTACAGGAAAAGAAATTCCACCTAAACATTAGGAAGAACTTCTTGAGGGTAAGAGCAGTTTGACAGTGGAATACGCTGCTGGCTGGGAGTGTCGTGGAGTCTCCTTCTTTGGAGGTTTTTAAACAGAGTCTGGATGGCCGTCTGTCAGGAGTATTTTGAGTGTGTCTTCCTGCATAGCAGAATGGGGTTGGACTGGATAGCCTTGGTGTCTCTCCCACTTCTATGTTTCTATGTTTCCCCATATAGGTGTTGGCTGCTCCTGGGGGTTTGAATTTCTACCCAACCATATCTCAGCAAGCAAAACTTGGCTGTTAGGACTTCAAGAGTTTTTAATAACATGCTATTCCACTGAGTTTTATCTTTTGCCTTTTAACTAATTTATTCTAAATGGTTTCATGTCTATAGATAGTTGCATTGTAACAAAATCTTACTGTGCATTTTTTTTATGTCTTTGTATGTGCTGCTTTTATCTGCATTTGTTTTGATTTTTGTAAGCCATCTTGGGTCCTACTTCTGCAGAAAAGGCAGGATATAAATGAATTAAATAAGAACAGATAACAGCAACAAACTGTTTCATGCTTTTCCACCACAAAACTGTGCAGACTTACCCCTTCCTTTTCATTCTCCATCAACACTTTCTTCAGAGCCACTTTCTTGCCTGTCTGCCGATGCTTTGCTTTGAACACCTCCCTACCAATAAAATGGGAAGGATATTTAAAATCTGCTAAGTGGAGCATAGCTAACAAAATGGAGAGGGTACTGATTGGGTAGTATTTTAGCTGGAAAGGAAAGCTGGAATAGGACAACTTGTTCTGTGCCTTCAAATCATTTCAACTTATGGTTACCCTAAGGCGAACTCATCATGGGGTTTTCTGGGGCTGAGATTATGTGATTTGGCCAAGTTCACCCACTGGGCTTCCGTGACTAAGCGGAAATTGAACTCTAGCCTCTGGGATCCGTATTCCAGCACTCAAACCATTACAACACGCTGGCTGTCAGGAGACATAACTCCTTTGTTTTAACTCTCTTTTGACTACAAATACACCTGCAAGCATAATTCAAGATGCTTATAAAGTCCTTTACGGCTTGAGCCCAGGTTATCCAAGAGTCCATATCTTCCTGTGAGCCTACTGGGGTTTTGAGATCCTCGGGAGAGACTCTTCTCTCCACCGTGTCACTTTCAGAAGTATGTCTTCTGGGAACACAGCTAGGAATTCCTGGTGGCTGCTCCTACCAAGACTGTGGAATTCCCTTCCCAAAGAGATTAGCCTCTGGATTAGCCTTCCAGCAAAAGATGAAGTCTTTTTGGTTTTGACAGGCGTACAGCGAGAGCATCGTTAATGTGCAGCTTTATTTTCAGCGGGCACATTCTTAAACCATACACATATGTGGCAGATTGGTTTGAGTGCTGGAGTAAGACATTGAGAAACCATAGTTTGAATCCCCGCTCAGCCATGAAACCCACTGGGTGACCTTGGCCAAGTCACACTCTCCGAGCCTCAGAGGAAGGCAAGGGCGAGCCCCCTCAAGCAAACGCTGCCAAGAAAACTCCACAACAGGGTTTCTTTAGGGTCACCATAAGTCAGAAATGACTTGACAACAAATATTTAAATTGCTTTTAATTCCATTGACCATTCTATCGAGTATTGATTGCTGGGGAAAAGGCAGAACATAAAATTAACAACAGCAACAACAACTCGATGATACTGATTCCTACAGTACTGGAGAGACTCCAAATCACTGATGGTCAAAAATTCTAGCCAGTAATATCTGGCAGATTGTGAAACTCAAATATTAACAACCACAACTGTGTTCTGCTTGCCAGCAGTTCAAGAGCATCTGGGAGACCAAGCTGGATATCAAGGCAAACGCTGGCCTGATCCACCAGGGAACCAAGGCTCAACGGAAACTCCCTGTCGGTCTATTCCAGAACCCTGGTTGCTGGGAGACGAACAACAATGGGGGAAGGAGCCCATCTCACAGCTTCCCAATCGACTTGGCCACCACTGGAAGGACAGGATGCTAAAGCAGGGGACAGATCAGGGGTAAGCAACCTCCAGGGTTTGGGGAGTGGTGATTACTGGGCCCCCATGAGACCTCAGAGGGAACATGAGGTCTGAATTTCTACAAACTGTTTTTAAAAAATCAGACCTCCAGTTTACTTTCCAGTAACACAGTCTCCCCTCCCTTATTTGTGGTCTCACTTTCTGTGGTTTCAGTTACTTATGGCCAATCTCTTCCCTCAGGGACTCATTTTCCTCCTTTCCCATATATCCGTCACCCAGTGTCCATGCGGGGGCACCCGCACAGTCCTGCCAACTGCACCGTTTTTCTGCCTGCCCCCCCCCGTTCCATTTTAACTGTCCTTCCGCCAACACTGCCATAGGAAAAACAGCTCTGGACCAATATTGTCACCAATTGGGACACTACAGGAAAGGTGTTCCACAACTGAGTGCCACATGCCTCCCATGCCCTTACACAGTTCATTCTGTTCCATCTCAACATGGCATTTTTGTTACAGCCCTTGGCACCTATCGGGCTCTGCCCAAATCTGCACACACATTAATGCCTTCACACTGTTTTTAAAATGTTTTTCTTTCTCATAGCCTTGTTTTGTCTCTCCAATGCTTTCAGTAGGTTTAAATTATTTTACTGCTTTATAAACACGCACGCATCTATCTATCTATGTATCAAGGGGGTGACTGGGGAAGTGGGGCCACGCCACTTTGGAAATCTTCACATTTAGAGTTCTGTACAAACACACACACACACACATATATATACATATATGGGTGGCTAAGGAAGTGGGACCAAAAGAACAGAAGGTGCTATAAGGCGGGAGACTTTTCAGGGACTTTGGACAGGGGCAGGGGAACGGGGGAAACCCATAAAGCCGCCTTGAGTTCCAATCTTTTGGAGGAAAGCGGGATATTGATAAATAAATATAAGAAAGAGGAGGAGGCCAGGAGACGAGAAGACGGAGGGGCCGCAGAGAAAGGACGGGAGAGGAGAAAGGGGAGAGACCCCATAAGAGAGGGGCTAAGGGGGGGGGTCTCCTCCGCCTGTCCCGGGCTTGTCCGGGGCCCCCTCCTTACCCGAAGGTGCCCTGCCCGATCTTGGCCAGCTTCTCATACTTGGAGACCTCGTCGCAATAGGGACACTCCACCGTGTCGTACTGCTTGGCCATGGCGGAGCAGGCGCCCCCGCTCTCTTCTGGCTGCCGCCGGCCTCCGTCCGAGGGGCGCGGGGGCGCGTTTCCTGGCGCGCTTCCGCCCGGCCGCTCCATTTTCCCGCCACTTCCGGGAAGCGGGCCCGCCGCAGTGCAGCGCGGGAGCGGTAGTTCGGAGGTCTTTACCATAGAGATGGGAGGGAGGAGCGGCCTCGCTGAGCTAGTGGAAAATTGGCTTTACGAAGTAACTCTATGGCCTCCTATGTTGTTTTAGCTTTCCTCTCACTGACGTTTTCACACATTATTCATTTGTTTACAATGGCAAGCCGCCTTTCCTCCAATTATTCTAAGTACGTGGTCCAACTCCCCGTTTTTATTTCCACAACAACCCTGTGAGGTAGCTTAGTCTGAGAAATGTATCCTTGGACGAAAAAAGCACATTAGGAGGAAAGGCAAACAGAGGATCCCCAAATACACAGCATTGCTGTTAATCAGGGCGGGAATCATGTTCCCCTCCTGTTTTTTGTTGGATTGCAACACCTAACAGCCCCAGTCATCATAGTTAATAACGAGGGCATATCCACTAATGTTTCACAGATGAAAACTGCAAAATGTGTAGCCAAGCAACATCAGTATGCTTCAGATGGCAAAAGTTATTAATTGAGAAAGGAGAGGCTACAGTAGTTTGCTTTTGCTTGAGCCAACTGGGAAGGGCAAGATTCTCCCCTTCCTCTTCTCTCCCCCCAGTGGGCTAATTGAGTTGAAACTACTTTTTAGTTTGAATTTGGTTTGCAGCAATTGAAGTAAATTGAGGATGGAGGCAGCAAATAATTAATTGAGACTGTCCCTGCCAAATCAGGACAGTTGGAGGGTACGTGAAGAGTCCTGGGAGCTGCAGCCGAACAACATCTAAAGGACTGGCATGATTCTCACTAATATTGTAAACAGGTTCTGTAAGCCCAAAAACACACCAAAGAATTCCAGGATTCCTGGCACAACTGTTAATTCTTGATACACTCTGTGCCATCTTTGGCAAGTTACACTCTCTCAGCCTTGAGGAAGGCAACAGCAAACCTCCCCTAAATAAATCCTGCCAAAAAAAAAGTCCTACATGAGGGTCACCATAAACTGGAGTCAACTTGGTTGTACGTAACAACAAGGAGACATGTCTTGGAAGATTCCCTGGGGCAAAGGGAAACGCCACTTGAAAATTACACAAGGACCAATTGCATGGTCTCTGGCTCATCCCTGGGGGATATTGAAGGGCTGGGTGGTTTGACCTTTGCCCAGGCTGGTGCTCCGCTTTGCCCCTTGTCTGACTGAGCTGCTTCCTTTCTAGCTGGGGCCCCAATCAGCGGACACTTCCTCCCTTCTTCGTAGGATCTTTCATCAGTCGAGAAGCATAACAATGACTCCATTTGTGGCCCACCACATGTCCAAAGGCTGGGGGTTCCCTGCTTGTTTCAAGAGGCTATTCAGCTTGTGTAACACTTGGGAAAAAACACTGTTGGATCAGTTCCATACTCTCCAAACGTCTGACTTTGCAGAGCATCACCAATTAATCCTCTGTCATCTCACTTTTTCAGCTCCTTTTAAAATGTTCCAGCTTCTCTCTCCTCCTCCCTTTGTCCTCTGCTGCAGTAGTTTGCACTTCAACTCATCAGTGAGGAGAGGAAGGGGCCTTTCCTAGTTCATCTGTTCATCCTTATTATTAACTTTTGATGTCTTGACCACGCTCTGGCATGTCTTGGTTTTCATCTATGAAATATTGGAGGGTATGCAGTCCTTTTTTTCTTTGGATTACAGCTCCCAGAATCCTCCAGCCAATTCAGATTCAAATCTCTGTTAGGAGAGGTTTTTTTAACAGGTCGTCTACATAACACCTTCCCTGATCTCCAAAGCACATAACAGTTGGCACTGGATTTAGAGGAAGCAGGGCTTTTGCTCTTGACTCAGCCTGATGCATATCGTGGTTTTGCCATCAAATGTGGTATGGGATTCCCTGTTCCAGTTGGGCCTCCAGAGGGAGGGAATTCCACAATCAGGGCGCCACAGCAGAAAAGACCCTTTCCCATGTCCTCCTACAAAGTATTTACTCTCCTGTTGGGACATGGAGGAAGGCTTCTCCAATAGATCTAAATTCCTGGGCCCATTTCCATGGGGCAGTGGTTATTGCTGTACTGGACTAGCAGACCTGATCCAGATCCCCACTGAGCCATGAACCTCACTGGGTGACCTTGAGCCAACCCAGTCCTTCTCTCAGCTTGGTCTACCTTATGGAGTTGTTGTCGTGATAAATGGAGAAGAGGAGAGCCTTGATCTCATTGGAGGAAAAGCACCATAGAAATGTCACTATTAAAGAATGATAAGAACTCACTGCTCAACATTGGAAATAGACATTCAAAGGGTTGGTTATGGTATTATCTGGTATTATATTATGGTAGAAATGTCATCGCCCATAATAGCCACCTCGTGTAGGATTTTTGGGCTACTGGAAGTGAGGATTGGGAGCCTAGGTTCAAATCCTCACTCAGCCAGGAAGTCACTCTCTCCCTAGCTGACTTACCTTGCAAGACTGTAGGGAAGACATAGCAATCACCTGTACTTCAAAATACTGCCGTAACATAATTGTGATTACATTACCTGTCTTGATTATTTCTACATTTTAATGGTGTGTTCATGCCTTTCCTGCCCTACTTTTGTCAACATATTTTTTAAAAAAAATACAAACCCAGCAAAAGGGAAAGAGGGACAATGAACTAGGAGCTTGGGAAGTTGTCTTTTTGGGGCTACAGCTCCCAGAATCCCCAAGCCAGCATAAGCATTACAAGAAATAATAATAATTTTTACAAGCTCTGTAATGGATTACTGAATACATCATACATCCAGCAAAGCAAGTCTTAGGAAGCAGTAGCGTGTGCAGTTTTCCTTTTTTTTTTTCTTTCCACATAGTAAGTTTTTACTTTATTTTAATTCTTTGGAAAAAAAAGGTTCAGAGCAAATGCTACTGCAGTGGCTGGTGTGGTGCAAGAGCAGAGGAAATGTGAGCAAAACAGAAAGCGAGAAAGGGCGGGGGGAGAATGTGGGAAAGGAAGGGAGGATCAGCAACAAGAGGACTTGATGAAAGTTGTAAGCATTTTGCACACTTCTCCTTCCAGCGGCACCTCGCCAGAACCTGAACCATGGCTGATAGCCAGAAGAGGGGAGGAAGCTTCAAAAGTAAGTTAACGTGTGGCAAAACACTGATTTGGTCTCTAGCTGAAATGCTGGGTGCATTAACGAAGCAGGCACATGTATCTGCATGAGATCTCCAGGTAGAAATGTGTCATGGAGGGGGGTCTGATGCAGGTTCCCCCTCTTAGACTTTGGTGGTGAGGTTGCCAACTTCTTTTCTGACAGGGCACTTGTGCTTTTGACAAGTGTATGATGTGTGGCAAGCAGGAGCTACCCCCTCTTTAGCTATGCTGGCTAGGTCTTCCATCCTTTACTGGCAGAGACTGTTGGGGATTTCAGATATGTGCGGAGGCACTGGAGACATACTGAGGACCTTCTTTATGTAAAGCGAGTGGTCTGCCACTGATCCAAACCCCCTTCCTCCCAGAAGTGGCTGTGAGAGGCAAGCTTAACCTGTTTTCTGGGGACTGTAAACATATCTCAGTTTGACCCATTGAGTTGGATGCAAGCAGGTATCAGCTGTGAGCTGAAGAAACAACCCAATCAGGTCAGGAGGCTTGACATACCTCCATACCGGAAATGGGGCGATTGCATCTGCCCCATGGCGCGTGGCTGCTCGCCAACTGTGCTCAGGGCACTCCGTCACCCACGGACAAGGCTATCCTTGTAGAATGCCACTTGTGGTGTTTGCCTGCGGATTTTGGGACAGATATCCCTTACCCACTTCCTGGACTCAAGGAGTCCCCAAAGACTCACACTCAACTGCTGCAATTCTGATAAGCTCGGGTTTGGAAGGAACAGGCAAGAACCGCTCACACCTTAGCCCAGCCTGTTGACTTCTGGCAACCCCAAGACTTGCAAAGGGTTTTCTTATAGCCTACAATACCTGGTATTCATTAGTGGTCACCCATCCAAATACTAATCAGGGCTGACCCTGCTTAGTTGTCAAGATCAGATGGGATCTGGTGCCTTTGCTAATTCCAATCTACCCTCACTAGAGAGAGAATACATTACTTTGCTATTTTTAGATGTATTGCTTCTAAATGCGCATCTAGACACATAAATTAACATCTGCACACTTCATGCAAATCTACATCCTCTTTGATCTCCTTTTCAGGCTGCTGAGTAAGCAGCCACCCTGCAAAGCTGCAAATAAAAGCTTGGTCTGGTAGCAGCCCTAGTCTGATATGATACGACGGAGGTGAGCAAGTTAGGTAGTTCTGGGGGCCAGTTTTCTGCCTTTTAGGTAATCTGTAGCCAAACTACCAAAGTAAAAACAACAAATCTAGACTTGACCAGAAGAGCATCTCTGTTAGGATTGCCAGAATAGAAACAGGAGAGGGCTCCTGTACCTTTAATGGCTGTGTAAGAGAGGGAGTTTCAGCAGGGGTCGCTTGTCACACAACCAAGTGACAAACCACATTTGCAGAAATTCCTGTGAAAGCCACAGGAGCACTCTCAAGTTCTTACTCTGGCAACCCTTATTTCTGTTTCCTTTTTTAAAAAAATGGCTAATTTTTAAATGCTTAACAGTGCACAGGGACTCAACAATGTATTTAAACAGGTAAATTGTCTCTCCTGGAAACTTCTGAGAGTGGCAATTAGGTTTGGGGAATTTAAGAAAAGGGTGTTATGGTTGCTGCCAAAAATTCCCCCAGAGGTGTCACACTTGGGCATCACACCAGCTTCAGTTAATGCCAAAATTCAGGAGATTTGTTCAGCCCCTTTGGAGAATCACAGGTCCCTTGATATTTTTTTATCTTTCTTTCTGTCCCAGAATTCTTTAAATTTAAAGGCTTTGGGAGCCTCTCCAGCCTTCCTCGGGCCTTCACTTTCCGCCGCGTCTCTGTTGCCCCCAGTACGCTGGAGAGCCATGGAGGGGGACCTCTTTCCTCAAACGGCTTCCTGGCACCCATCATTGAAAGCACGCAGGATGACTTGAACACCATGCCCAAAAGCCCCTCTGCTTATGCCCGCTCATGCGACATGTACAGCCACATGGGGACGATGCCGAGGGCCAGCAGTTCCAAGCAGGCTGGGAAGAAGGCCAAGGCCAAAGCCAAAAAGGCAAAGGAAGGGAAGATTCAGGATGTTGTGCAATCACTCACTGTCCCAGAGCTGAGTGAGTCAGTGGAGGCTCCTGCCCCCCAAAATGAGGAGACAGAGCTGAATGAGGGAAAAGTGTTGCCCCCTGAAAGTGACAAGAGCCCACCCTCTTCCCAAACTCTGGAGCCCCCCATTGGGAATAATGCATCCGAAAATTTACTAGAGTCCAGGAAGACTTCAGAAGGATCCATAGCAAAATCAAAGAGAAATACACGGGATCCACTTCCAGCCCTGGAGAAGCTCACCGTTGATGATATGGATGCTGTTACCAAAAGCCCGTCACCACCATATGCCCGGTCATGCGACATGTACAGCCATACAGGGACCCTGCCCCGAGCCAAATCTGGGCGGCCAGGCAAAGAAACCAACGAGAAAAGGATAAGGCCAAAGCCGGAGTCGGAGCCTTCAGCCCAGACAGCTACCCAGGAAAGCTTTACTGATACAGAAATTTCCAAAGGACCTGTCGATTCTGGAGAGAAAGCAGATGAAGAGAAGGTTGTCCAGGTACAGATAGATGGAAGGTAAGACTCAACAGAACAGTGGTACATTTTGAAGGGCAAACATTTCTCATGACTATGCCCAACGTCACTCACACACAGAAGGATGATCTTGGCATCTGTGTCAATCCATATAAACCAGGGGTGGGGAAAATACTTCTCATGGGCCAAATTCTGCTCACGGGCCTCCATTTTCGAAACCTGGAAAGCCTCAAAAGTCTCAGATCCAAAACTAACCCCAAGCAGCTCAAAAGTGCTGCAAAACCAGGCCTGGAAAGCATGAAACCCTGTGAGGATTGGCTTAGGCAGATGGGTATGTTTAGCCTGGAGAAGAGAACATTAAGAGGCGACATGATAGCTATGTTTAAATATTTGAAAGGATGTCATATGGGACATTTTAAAAGCAGCAGAAAAAGCAAGGTAGCAGAGGACTGAGTACCAAACTGTCCGTGCCTAATTGGGACAGTTGGGAGGGTATGCAGTTACCTACCCAGCAGAAGGCTTTTGTGGACCCCCGGCAGGTGCTTGACCGTGCTGACTATCAGTACTAACCTGAATTTGTTGCATTGTGGACTATTTGCTGGATGTGCATGTGAAGATGGGGGAGCCCTGCCTCCATGCAGCTCTTCACAACCTACAGTTGCCAAAATGGGCATTGGCACATCTGTTAAATCGAGGCCTGGCAATGGTACCCCTGCTTCTTGAATTCCCTCTTGCCCTGTGGCTGTTGTGATCCAAATGTTCCCCTCCTTCACTCCCTCTCACATCAGATGGGGTATGCAGCCCCTTCTATACAGACACACACAACTTGAGGTTTGTTTTCTCAGGCTGTTCACGTTATAGAAGCCGCAAAGCAGACTGCAGATGCCAGGGGCATGTTAAAAGATGAGGAATTTTGCTTAGCTCCCAGCCTCTGCTTAGCTTCACATTCCAGGAAAGGAAGCAGGCAAGGCGAGGGGAGGAGGGAGGGCCCAGGCTTTGGGGAGGAGAGACAGAGACCCAGAGGGAGGGACTCCCATGTCCAGTTCAGCTTTCCACAAGTTCAACGCAGGCAAATCGAGAGAAAGAAAGAGAAGAAACAGGAAAAGCCGGGAGCTCAACAGTTGAGACAAGGGTCTTTCAAACAGAGAGATCAGAAGACCCCTTTATTCTTCTCTCACGGTGCAGCCAGGTGGGAGAGATGATGACAGAGGTGGGCAGGAGGTACCACACCCTGGACCATACCAGGTAAGCTGGGCAGGGCTATTCATTTTCCCACCAGAAAAGAAGAGGGAGTTGGTGAGGGTCAAAAGAACATCAGGAAGTTGCCTCAAAACAGAGCATGGAACTGTTGCCCTTTTTTTAAGGACAGCAACCCCCATAATCCCCTGGACAGTGTGGGGGATTCTGAGAGTTGCTGTCTTTAAAAAGTAACTTTTGCAAGACCATTGGTCCTCGTAAGTCAGTGTTTTGCACTGCACTAGCTGTAAGAGATTCTGGAGGGTTTCCAAGACAAAGAATCTTTTCCCCAGAATTACCTGGAAATGCCCAGAATTGAGTCCAGGACCTTCTGTGTGCAAACTAGGGCCCCTGCCTGTTACTGAGCCATGGCCCTTTCCTGGCTTTCTAGCATGCCTGGAAAGCTACCCATTCAGTAGTAGCAGCAGCAGCAGCAGCAAAGAAAAGAGAGGTGGATAGCAAGTTACAGCCTCTCCTAAATTATTCTTTGATGTGGCATAATAATTTACCAGCAAGAGTTTTAGTTCATCTGATGCAGTTCTGGAAAGCCAGTAGCTGATTTTGTCTTCCACAGACAGAAGGAAGCAACGAGTGATACAAAGAAGGGTTTGGGAAGAGAAGCCATGATTTGGCACAGATTACAGTGCTCAGTTTGCCACCTGATTACAACCAAACAGCTGTGAATTTTAGAAGATTTTGGGTGTGTCTACACACTCACCATGTGCAAAATTTGCTGGGCAAGAAGGCTCCCTTCCCAGCCCTCCAGAAAGACACAGTGTTGGTTATGAGGGCTTTGTGCAACCTTTGCCCACCCTGCCTGGGGCTGGATGATGGGAGTTGCAGTCCCGCATGGCTGGAAGGTAAGCTATATTTCAGAGTAGGGATCTGGCAAAACCACCTTTGAGTATTCCTGGCCTAAGAAAACTCTGCGAAATTCGTGGGGTCACTATAAATCAGCAGGCAACTTAAAGGCGCACACATACATGGCTTGACTGTACCACATTGGGGAAGGCTTGCTTTGTCTGGCCTTCCTCTTTGTGGGTTCCACCACTCCCTGTGTTCCCCTCCAATAGGAGAGACAGAGAGGGTTCGCTTGGGTCCTGTACAGAAAATGGTTTGCTCATGGTGCAAGTGAATGTCTAGAATACATCTTCCAGAAGCTGCATGCAAATGTGCCATTGATTTTCCTTCTGAGCATATCAAATTGGGCTTAAACCTTCCGTTGAGTCACTTAGATCCATTGCTGGAGGAAGTGGCGTATGGGAAGATGAACCATCACTAATCCATTCCCATAAACTGTTCTTTGGTGTAGCCCAATGTCACCCCAGTGGCCCCAATCCCAATGAAGTTAGCCACACCTAAAGCTCCATGGAAAGCAATGAAACTGGAGCTCATTACAAGCAAATACGAATCTGTCACAGGCTTTGGGAAAGTTACTGTCTTGAACTACAACTCCCAAATCATGGAGCCAGCAGGGTTGGAAATCCAAAAATAAGTCACGCTTCCAAGCTCCGTACTATCACACAACTGGACTAACTTGTAACTGGACGGCAGCCAACGTTTTGTTTCTGGTTTTTTTGGTGGAGAGAGCGCATATGTTGAAGCTGAAACTGTTGATTAGATGGCTTTTTGACATTAGTAAGTGGCTTGTGTAATTAAGTGGGAACAGTTGTATGGAGCAACTTAGATGAATATTGTCCCCCCTACCCATGCCCAAATCTATAGCAGGGATGTCCGAGCAGGGATTTGAATTCTGATCTACTAATACACAATACTGTGTGTGATCAGTTGCTAGATCTCTGGAATAGATGAATAAGGACTAGGTCTGACTCTTGTTTGTTGTTTTTTTTTAAGTAATAGGGACAAACATCTATGTTTGGTGTCAACATGGAAATGTTACTTTTTTTGACTCCAAAAACTGCCCATCCAGCCAACCATGCTTCCTGAGGGATACTAGCTCTTTCACACTACATAATTATAGTGCTATGATTCAACTTTTAATTGTCGTGGCCGCATCCTATGGAATTCTGGGATTGGCCGTTTAGGGAGGGGTGCTGGAGAGCTCTATTGCCTCATCAACTACAAATCTTGGGGTTCCATAGGATGCAGCCATGGCAGTTGTAGTAGAATCACAGAACAATAATTGTGCAGTGTGAGATAGAAAAGTGTAGTCCAAAAAAAGGACAGTCTTCATACCCTCAAACTGTCCTGATTTGGCAGGGACAATCTGGATTAATCTTCTATTGCCCCTTTTTTCATCTGTTTTTAAAATTTCCCCGTTTCTCTCTCCTTCTCCTGCCACTTCCCCCTTTGTTTTCAGCTTAATTCCATTGCTGCAAACTGAGTTCAAAGGGCAAGAACAGATTCTGCTCAATTAACTCATTCGTGAGGAGAGAAGGGGACAAAATCTTGCCCTTTGCCTCTCCTAGCTTGTCTATATTCCCTCATTAATTATTTTTGCTGTCTTGCCTATACTCAGATGTTGCTTGGCCACAATAGTCCCGGTTTTTATTTGTGAAATGTTGGAGGGTATGAGCTTTACAACCGTTAAGTTTAACCTTAAGAAAGGACAGATTTCTGTTCCTCTACCATTCTTGTGCCTTTTTTAAAATCTTATTTTCTCTCCTGGTTCCTCTCTTTCTGCTTTTCCTTCTTCATCCAGTCCTCATCCATTTCCAGCCTGTATTTTCTTTCTCAGTTTATGCTGCCTCCTTAAACAAGAGCTTTCTTTGGCTCTGAGAGAGAGAGCCGTTTGGGGTCTGGTTGATAAAGGGAGAGATTGACAGATCTCCCTGGTGAAAAACTGGCCCTCTTTCATCTCAAGAAACCGTTTGAGAGTGATTGGGGTTGGATTTTTTTTTTCCTGTCCCACCAACGGCTGCAGGGGCCCAGAGAAGCAGAGGCTGTGTGTGTTGTACGAACTTTCAAAGACGGCAACGGCACCAAGTATGAGTCAGAGAGAGAAAGAAAGGCTGGTTGTGATGGGTGAGAGATAGGCGAGAGAGGTGGCTTGTTTGAAAAAGGAGAGGAGAGAGAGAGAGAAAGCGAGTGCTAAACCAAGGCAACTAGTGAGCTAATTTGAGAGTTGATCTCCATCCAGCTCAATCTTGCTGACCCTTCCGAAATCAACAGGCAAACGTTTTCAGGAACTTTCAGAAGGTGGTGCAGATAGTGGCAGACAACCCCCTCCCAATTGGTTGAAGTCCCCGGGACCATGCTTCCCTAAATCTAGCAGTAGCTACATCCTTGCCAGGTGCCACACCAGCTATTGCTGTTCTCCCAGGCTGTAGCAGTAGAGCAAGTCTTGTTCTAAAGGGAGCATTGGAATTTCTCCCAGGCACTTTGACCGTCTATTTAAAAAAAAATGTTGACTCTCATTCAAGAATCCCACCAGCCATGCATTTGCAGGGCTCCCTAGATATACAGCCGCAAGCCGGCCTCGTCCCAGGATGAAATCACAGCCAAAGACATCTGCTTGCAGTTAGCAGACGGGAAAGGTTATTTATAGTCTTCTCCTCCTTCCCTTGTGGCAACCGAGTGCAAGTCCAGGGGTGGGGAGTGGGGGTGTGCAGTGGTTCACCAGCACTCGGCATTGAAAACTGTATCGGCAGAGGGGCCCCCCAGCTTTGGAGGGGAGGCCTAGAAGTTCCTTAAGCCCCTCTTAAATTCCATTCCCCAGTTGCTCTCATGCTCCCGATTTCCTGCCCAGCATCTCCCCCCTGCCCTAGCCCTGGAATTTTTCTCACACTCTCCTCCAAACGCCAGGCAGCCACGGTCTTCCCACTGCTCTCCGGACACCATGGGGAGGCCGTGTGAAATGAATTTCTTTCTGCCCCGACAGCTGGCGGCCTCTGAATGAGAAGGCTCCAAGCCGGCTTTCTGAGAAAAGTTCATCTTCAGCATCCTTCAAAATCTTACAGGGAAAAATAAACCTTTGAAGACAACGACAAGCACCATCTCTATAAAAATATATATGTATATATTCTGTGTTTAATGCAACAGTTTCCTGGTATTTCAGTTCCCCCAAAATTGCAATGTACCAGCTCATGCACAAAGCCCACATTGTTCTCACATTCATTCTGAGCAAGATGGTTGGTAGCCATACCCTCCAACCGTCCCAGTTTGGCAGCAACAGTTCCAACTAATCTGCTGTCATCCCACTTTTTCAGCTGCTTTTAAAATGCCCCAGTTTTTTTCTCCTCCTCTCCCATGTTGCCCTTTGTCTTGGCTTACTTCAGTTACTGCAAACTAAGTTCAAAATGCAGAAGTGGTCTGCTGCAGTGAGGAGAGGAAAGGAAAGGACACAGTCTTGCCCTTCCCTGTAAGCTCGGACAAAAGCATACTGCCACACTCTTTCCTAGCTTGTGTGTTCTTCCTTAAAAATACCTTCACCATATTCTGATGTTGCTTGGCTGCACGTGTTCCGGTTTTCATCTGTGAAATGATGGAGAGTATGTGTGCACTAGGGGTGTGAATCTACACAGAAAAAAATCCAGGCAATTTTGTTTCACAGAGAGTCTCACTCAGTGGAGCCACCTTAGATTTTTTGCCACCTGAGACAAAGAACAAGATGGAGCCTGTTCTTCTTCCCACCATACCATTCTTTGTGCAAAGGCTCTCTGGCAAGTTTAATCTTTCTTCAACACTGGTAATAGGTCCATATTACCTGAAGGCAGCAGCCTAGCCTTACGAGCACTGCATTGTCTGTGTAGCATCAGTGATGGGGGCGGGGGTTGGTAAATGTTTGTGCAGGCATTGATCTTGATAGCCTCAACAGCCACATCCTCAAAAGGAGTCTTCTAAAATTGCAGGCATCCATGTTGTTCCATTATCAGCAAACTAGTTCTAGCAGGTTTTCCTCTCCACTAGAAAAGCCAGTCTTTTGTAATGCTAATGGAGCTTAATTGCCCATGCAAAGCCAAGGCACCACAAAATAATTTTCAGTAAAACAGGGCTACCTTTTAAAAATACTTCGTTGCTAGGGGGAAAAAAATCCATCTCCTTATGAAGATTCTTGCTAAGCTCCAGAGAAAAAGGGAAGGTCAAAGGGCTGTGTGTGAGAGATGGCATGGTACTTGTTAATTTTGATGTCCTCATGTTGTGACTTTGTGAGCTTTGACTCCACTATACCTTCACCCTGCAGCTTCCTTCTTCCGCAACTTGCTGCTACTTCCCAGCATCTCCTACCTGAGGCAACAGCCCTACTTTGCTCACTGGTAGACCAAGCCCTGTAATCTGGTGCTGAAAAACCAACTCAGTTGTGCGGAGATCTGCTGTTTAGGACAGCCAAGGAAAAACTGACTCCTTCTCTTTGTTCCTGTTGCTTCCTAGCTGCGGGCGGCGGGAGGCAGTGATCTCATTTTGAATTTAAAGCGGAGGCTTGTTTCACTGGTATGCATGAAAAGATTAGAGGGTGACAGAAAGTAATTGCTACCCAACCCTGAGGAGCTTGCTGTCCCCTGTGTGAGTCACTGGTCTTCTAAGTGTGATGTACTGGAAGGGTCAAACCAATAGAAACAAACAGCCAGAGCTTGTGAAAGTTCCTTTTTGGGACAACAACTTACAAGATCCCCCAACCACCATAGTGGCCATGTTAGCCATGGAATTCTGTGAGTTATAGCCTGAAAAAGTAAGCAAAACTCACTCAAACAACATCACCACCAAATGAGATTAAGAAAAATTTCATAATAATGGAAGTTTTTCACACACACCAGACAGAGAGAAGATGAGAGGCAATATAAACCATGTTAATCTGGGGGACAATGGGAGTTGTCATCCAACCACATCTTCAAGACACCAGGCTGGGGAAGCTGTTTCCCTGGTCAAAGCACAACACCACACTGGCTCTGGGGAGGTTTGTACCTGGACAGGAATGCATGTGTCTGCATCACAAGTAACATTTTTTGGGGGCCAGTTTTGGCCCAAGAATTACCAGTTGCCAATCAGTCACATGGCTGTTTTGACACTGATCCTCTGCATCATATGTTTCTGCAAGCTACCTGAGTAGTCTGTTTGCTTAGTTTTTATTCTATGAGTGTGCTTGTATATTTTAAGAAGCACAACACAAGGAAAAAGAAGAAAAGCTTTGTGAGCAATTGGAAGATAAAACACATATATTGTTCCAGGTGGCATTATTGCCAAAGTAATCTTAGAAAATAATCCATATTGTTCTTCTCAAGGCAGATAGGATAGCCATTGTTTAATATTTAAACACTTCAGTGCATTTTTGCCTGCATCACAAGTTGTCCACGTTTAGCCTGGCTTTCCAACTTCTCAGTTATGGTCAGAGATCTCACTCATTTCTGCCTAATGTTCAACACTGCCTTTGCAGTGTCTTTGTTTCCTAAACACAAACTTCTCTTTGCTTAGATCAAAGTATATGACTCAGTTCATGGCAGACAGTGCTCATGTCATAGTTGAGAATAATTTGTGCCCTCACGACAGAAAGGTTAGATCTCAAATATCTTGGGCAGGATTTGGAGAAGCTGCTAGAATCGGCCAGGGGAGGATTTTGTCCTCATGTTTATGAAGTTTCTTTGTGACACTTCATGAAAATGTGCTTCTTTAAAGAGAGACTCATTCAAGGTGCAATGGATGGAGAGTTGCCATTTCCCAGCTCACCCGTTTCAAAGTAAGGGTGGAGGCCGCATCTGGTTCCTGACCCCAGGGTCCCGCAAGTTATTTTCGGACCTCTTCACTGAGGGACCGTTTCCGTCCTGCAAGATGTTCTCCTGTGTTCCTGCCGTTTGGGAACATTTCGCGGAAACAGATGGGAGGGCTGAATGGGACAGGAAAGCGAGAGCGGAAATGGTCATATACAAACTAATGTGCGACTAACTTCCCCCCTCTTCCCAGATGGAAGCTGGAAAAGCAAACACGAACAGTGAGTCACAGGGAAATGGAAAGCGGGTATCATTATGGTTACCTGTGGCATTAGCACAGCCTTTCCCCCGATTGGTGCCCTTTGGGGATCCTAGACTTTGGTTCCCATCATTTCCAACCAGCACATACCTTCCAGCTGTCCTGATTAGGCAAGGAGAGTCCCAATTAATCCCCTGTCATCTTACTTTTTCAGCTGCTTCTAAAATGTGCCTGTTTCTCTCTCCTTCTTCTGCTTTCCCCCTTTCTCCTCAGCTTACCTCCGTTGCTGCAAAGTGAGTTCGAAATCCAAAATTAGTTTCTTCTCAATTCAGGGAAGCAGAGAGCGGTGGGTGGGGGAGTAGTTCCCCTAATAATATCATTGCACAATTCCACAATTATGGTTCCCTGTTTTGTTTTGTTTTGAAAAAAATCTCTGTCATGGATCCGGAAATAGAGCAAAAAGGGTGATATAAATAGTCTTGTCATATTCCAAGTGGGAGAAAGCAAACACAGGGACTAACACTAATGACACACCAATGCAATAATGGCGTGAAAGAATGCATTGCCATCCCACTACCTTTTTGAGTGCACGAAAAGTGGTTCTCAAGCTGAGTGAACCAAACATTCATCCTCTGTTGTTCAGTGGTCAGAAGGTCGTACTGCTTGAGCATCAACAAGTATTTCATAGATCCCACATTCAAGAAAACACATTTATGGACATATGGCCAGTTTATATTCATATTTATGCCTAGCCTACATTCATATCTCTGTAGTCTCCTCTTTTTCCTTCTTTTCCCCTGTCTTCATAATTTAGGATAGTACTTTGTACTTTGAAAATTCAACATTTTTTTAAAGAAGTTTGAGGATTCAAAAAAATCTTCCATACCTTGCCACCTCCTCTTGACCTTCTTCACCAGAACTCCTAATCCTTCTTTTCCTGCACTGCCATTCCTGTTGGCCACACTTCTAAACATTCCCGCTGGGTGGTTTTTAACTTATGTCAACAGTACGTTTGAAATGGAGGTAGCAACAGCGACCTCTTATGTTCTAGCCGTCTCCATTTCCTGGCAAATCATTATCCATTTATAGAATATAATTTTTTTTCCCTTTGGCAGAGAGTAACCCCTGCGGGCAGTGTTTCGTTGTTTCACGAGAATTACTCGAGATATCATTTTTCAAGGGTCCAGATCCTTTCCCAGTGGGAGAGTTAGATCCAGGCCTATTGAGAGTAGATCCATTGGAATCAACAGGACTTAGCCACAAGGGATGAGAGAGAGAAATGAGTTTAGATTGCATTTTAAGATGAGATTATTCGATTTGAGCCAGCTTGTGAATTAAAGCATGATTATCCTTTAAAATTTCTTTTCCTTTCTTTCTTCACTTCCGTGGGTTTTGCAATATGGACCCAGATATCCTCCAACATTCCACAGAAAAAATGTGGCCAGCAATATCAGAATGTGGTCAAGATGGCAAAGCCTATTAGTGGAGACTAGTGTCTGAGTCCACTCTGAACCATGGCAACTCACTGGGTGACCTTGAGGAAATCGCACTCTCTCAGCTTCAGAGGAAGACCATGGCAAACCCCCTCTTACCATACCTTGTCAAGTAAACCTTATGAAAGGGTTGTTTAGGGTTGCCCCATAAATTGGGAACAACTTGGAGGCATGTAACAATAAACTACTTTTGCACTATGAACTAAGTTTGGAAGTAAGTATAGGGTTTTTTGTGACTTTGCCCACATTTAAGATTCTGTATGTTTTGATGTCCTCAATCTTGCCTGCCTCTCAACTCCTCCTACCTGCTTATTGATCATACCTTTTCATTTTATTTTATAGGCACCAGGATGGATTAGGATCTTGCAGTGAATATGTGAAGGTAGGAAACTGAATTATGGCACTTTCTCTTGAGTAAACTGTGTTTGCATGAAGGATCAGATCTATGTTTGCATGAAGGATTGGGCACCAAATCCCATCTGGTGTTGGAATCTAAGCAGGTTTATACTGGTTTGTACTTGGGTGGTTTGTACTTGGATGGGAGACCACCAACAAATACCAAGTGCTGTATACTGTATTTCAGAGGAAGGGACCGCCAAAACCTCCTCTGAGTGTTCCTTGCCTAAGAAAACCCTATGAAATTCATGGATTCACTGTAAGTTGACGGGAGACTTGAAGGCACCCATACACATAATCATCCTATATCCTTTGGATTAAGGGTCTCTTTTCCAGTTACTTCACACAGCCCTGTGATTTGTTTTCACAACTCCCTGTGGCAAAAGCACACTTCTCATCCCCTCTGCCTTTCTAATTGTCACGTGGAAAAGGATGCAGGGAGTGGGGGGAGGAGAGAAAACCTCTTCAAATCCAGCACAAAATGAGTGCTTATCTCCCCCACCCATCCAGCAAAACTATTAACATTCCAGAGGATTCATTAGAGATCAGAGGTGATGCCAGCTAAAACTTTTATCCCACTGTTGCCTCTGCTAGGAAGTTTACTGCAGGTCAGAGAAGTTGCTGAGTTTTGCCCATGAGAAATGAACAAGTACTGTTTGTCCTGAAAATACTTTTAAATCCAGGCACAGAGGTCCACTGCAGTTCAGCAGCAGGAGACCCAATATTTCCTTTCCCTGCCCTGTTCTGGCTGGGGCTGATAGAAGGCATAGCCCCAGTGTAGCGTACTAGTTCTACACTGCAGCTTTAGTGGAGCTATGCTACACCTGGCCGGTCACCAACACCCTGAACCTACTGTGGAGTCCCTGCAGACCCCCCACTATGGCCATTTTGTGTCTGGTGGGGAGGGGGGTCAGAGAAGCCTCTGGTTATGTCCCCTGTAGGTTACATCTTCTCCTGGGGTCCTCTGGAGGTCTATGCAGGTGATGTAACCATTTTGCTTTGGGCAATAGGAACAAAGCCAGACACTTCTGTGATGGGAGGAGGAATCACAGAAGGGTCTGGCTATGTTCCTGTAACCAGATGCAAAAGGGTTGTGTGAGTGGATCTTGGGAAAGTGTTTTGGGAGGAGGCACTGGGCTGATCTCTGGAATCCCATACCCACTAGGGCTATGCTGGTTAAGAGGGGACTTTGGAAGCTGTAGATTTAAAAAAAAAAAAAAAGGTAATTTTTCCAGACTTTGATTGTGGCCCAGTGCCTAGATGACAGGACCATCAAGTAGCATGATACCTTTACAAAGATTCATAAGGAACAGGGGTGGGGTTTTGCCCGTAAAGTGCTTCCGGTCTCAGTTCAGCACTGAGAAAGGGAGAGAGTGAAAATTCATTGAATGCCCTGGAGCTTCCTTTCATCTGAGAAGATACAATGATTAAACCAAAGGTGCTCCAGTTACGGGGATGCAGGGGGTGGTGAATTTTGAGTAAGGATCTAAAGGGGAAGAAAAAGAGATGGAACCATGTAGGTAACGGGGGGGGGAGGTCTACAAAAGTTTTAAGTCGGTGTTCCCCAGACTCGCCTTGATTTGTTCTTTCTTGCACACTTATACCAAGATACACCTAGACAGCGCCCTCACCTGCCACACACAGACTATAAAGTGTGATTTTCAGAATTCAAAATAATGGTGTGGATAAGCCCTTGCGCTCCCTCCTTCCCTCCCTCTTCTTCTCCCCTTCTTCCTTTGTCCTTCCCTTCCCTTTGTTCTGAGCTCCCCACCCCACCCCAGATTCTCAAGCATGACAGAGACAAGCCTTGGCTGCTCCCAGTTCTCAACATATTAAAGAAGAGACTAGATGGTGATGGATCCCGGGAGGCCCAGAACAGAGAGATGGTTGGGTGGCGGGGGGGGGGTTAGGAAGGGAGCCAGTGATGAAAGCTGACATTTCTGAGCACTGTACACAGAGAAAATCTGAGCCTGTCCCAGAAAATTGAGGAGGCTGAACGAAAACAGAGACAGGCAGGTTGATGAGAAAAAGGAAGGGGAGGGGTGGGAGAGAAAGCTGCTTGTCGCTTGGTGTGTGTGTGTTTGTGTGTTAACACCAGAATGCTCCTTCTACCAAGAGAAGTTGCCTCCTCTCCCACTTTCCCCCCACAAAGAGTTTCCCTTCTCTCTAGGAAAGCAACACCCCTCCCACCACCTACCAGAAAGAAAGTGGGAGAAATCGCTTTGCAACAGGATGAATCACAACCCTTGACATTCTTTTAACTCTGGCATCTTCCAAGTCTTATCAGCCACCATCTGTTCCTTCCCTTGGTCCATTGATGGATGCAAGCAGAACTTATAGCTCGGGGGGAGTGCCTGCGGGACGCACAGAGAAGCAGAGGGGTCTGAGAGAAAGAGGTCCAGATAGATGCAACTGTGTCATTTCCAGAAATATGGGACCGCTGGCCTATGGGGCAGAGCAGGGGCAGGAATAATATGGATGATAGATTGTGCATGTCGGTCCTAGGATTGTTTTGTGGCCCTCAGGAGAGGGCCCTCCATTTTCTTATCCCAGACAGAAGAATTGTACCAGAGAGGGTGTGATTTTCCTCTAAAGTGAGCCATGGATGCACAGCTTGTATTATCCACCAAATGCTCAATATTTTTTTTAAAAAAAACCAGAAGTGACCGTCCGGGTGCAGCACATGGCAGGACTGAGAGTGGTGGAAAATGGCTCTCGGCCACTCCAAAGTTGACCAGAGCACCAATCCATTGCTCAGTCAAGACATAGGGCACCTTCTTCTCTTTGGAGGCTGCCAACAATAAAGAACAGCCCAGGAACAGACAGTATGTGAGAAATTATAGAATCATAGAGTTGGAAGAGACCCCAAGGGCCATCCAATCCAACCGTATTCTGCCATGCGGGAATACACAATCAAAACACTCCTGATAGATAGCCATCCACCCTCTATTTAAAAACCTCCAAAGAAGGAGACTCCATCATACTCTGGGGCAGCAGCAAATTCCATTGCTGAGCTAGTGCTAGTGGGTTTCCATGGCCAAGTGGGGATTTGAATCCTGGTCTCCTGAGCTGTAGTTCAATGTTCAAAACACTACACCACACTGGCATTAACATCCTTTTAGCCTAACATAAATACCCACATTGCCCCATGGTAATATTCTGGCCCTGTGTGTATAGCGTGATTTATGCATGGGTATATCCCAATATGTTTGGAGATAATTGTAATTGTGGGAGTGATAGGAGTAGTTTTGAAAAATCTTCCTTGCTGACCCAGCTGTGCAAAGAATTAAGATGGCCTTCTTTTCTTTTTGAGCAGAGACTACATAGCCCTGGCTGTCACATGTGTTGCTCCCTTGAAGCGTTGCTCCCTTGAAGCATCTTGAGTGTTCATATTCTTTCCAAACCCCACATGGTTTTAGCTCAGTCGCTGGTAGACTCCGTCATTCTCTGTCAGGTTCCAAATGTCTTAACGAAAAAGAAGCGCTTGGGACACATTTAACTCCCATCGGTGTCACTACAAAGAAACACTCTCTCTTCCGACAGTGGTGGCTCCAGGTGTCTTTTCTTGGGGGAATGTGTGCCACTTTGTTTGAATTAATTTCACAGGCAAGAAGAAGAAGCCCCGTCCAAATATTAACTGTGGCACAAATGCCGCCGCACAATAGCAGGTAAAGTAAAGCTCTTCTTTGAAGGCACTGCAGCATTTAAAAAGCATACTGATATATCTTGCGGAGGTTGTTTTCACAAGGGGGCAGGGCCTGGGTGTGTATCTCAAAATGGGAGGGAAGAAGATTCTGCCATCTGTCTTCAGGGCAGACCCAAGACAGGACAGAGCCCACCCACCCTGGGCCACATCCAGAAACAGACAAGGCCTAAACCTTGCGTCTCCAGCACCTAACCCAGCATCAGCCACATGGGTAGCAGCAGGTGGTAATTTCCACATCAGTGGCATCGTGAATCTGCTTTGACTTTTAGGCTGAAATTTAAAGGAGGTCTTCGGGATGCTGAACCTCATCCGGAAAAGAGGTTCAGCACTTTGGAGAGCTCTTTTAAAGCTTG
The DNA here is from genome assembly GCA_948474755.1 of Ctenosaura bakeri. Classification (NCBI taxonomy): domain Eukaryota; kingdom Metazoa; phylum Chordata; class Lepidosauria; order Squamata; family Iguanidae; genus Ctenosaura; species Ctenosaura bakeri. Next base: position 163,343 of record CAOLHI010002828.1, on the reverse strand, counting down.
GTCTAAAACTCAGTGCAATGTCTGTCATTTTGCTGACATAGAAGGAGGGCTGTAGTTACAGGTGAAGGAAAATTTCATGGGAGGGGCACAGATTCTTATTTAGAGGAGGGCAATGTCTTCATTTTGCCTCCTTCCCCAATGCTGCATTCTGCCTAATGGTCTTATTCCAGCCTAATGAAAATGGAAAGGTGCATCTTTTTAAAATTATAAATCCTGCTCCTCCTCCTTCCTCCTCTGATCTGGATCAAAGAACTAACTTTCTTGGTTTAGTCACTTTGAAAGGAGACCTTACATTTGTTGTTGTTTTGTGCTTTCAAGTCATTTCTGACTTATGGTGATGCTAAGGCAAGATTTATTCCAAGGACGTTTGCTTTCCTCTGAGGCTGAGAGAATGTGACTTGCTCAAGGTCACCCAGTGGGTTTCCATGGCTGAACAGGGATTGAAACTCTGGTAGGAACCTACCTATCTTAAAGCATCTCTTTCCCATCACCTGCTACCTGGGGATGCTGGCAGCTAAACCTGACATGCAACCCTCTGGGTCTAAAGCGTGTGCTGTGCCAGTGAGGTACTTTCCCTCCTCAGAAGTATATTCAAGCAAGCATTGTGGAAGACGATCAAAGAGAAATGAACAGATCAAGCAACTTATTTTTCTAAAGGGGTGAAAGAAGCTGGCATCAAACTGTCCCCATCTGTGTGTGTGTATGTGCCTTCAAGTTGCCTGACATCTTAAGATGACTCCATGGATTTCGTAGGGCTTTATTAGGCAGGGAATACTCAGAGGTGGTTCCTTCCTCTGAAATAGGGCCTACAATACCTGGTATTCATTGGTGGTCTCTCATCCAAGTACTAACCTGGGCTGACCCTGCTTAGCTTCCGAGGTTAAATGGTGTCTGGTGTCTTTAGGGTGTTTTGGCCAGGCTGGCAACACAAATACTAAAACATGGGGGTTTATCTTAAGCAGGGATTGGCAGTTACAGTCCTCCAAGTTTTCTATCTGCCTACATACAAATCCCATGAGCATTGTTCTTTTAAACTGTGAGCCACTTTGAACCACAATTTCTGGGGGGGAAAAGCAGAATAACAACAGCAACAGAGTTAATGGTTTGTGGATTATGGAACCTGTACTTCTAAAACACCTGGGAGGCCACATTCGCCTACCTCTGCTCTTGATACTGGGTGTGCCTTTGGACCCCACAACCATAACATTGGGTTATAATTTGGCACACTGCTGTTTCTTCCCTCATCCTCTACTTTTAAAACTACTATTTAGCTTGACAAAGAATTCTGCAGGACTCAAAAGCTTGCTCACCTATGCATAGTTTCTGGTTCTTCTTGGTGGGTGCTTGGAGTTCTTTCCCTACAGAGCTCTTGCTTTTGGACCACAACTGGCCATGCAGGATGGAAGATTCTGGAGGTGTAGCCCTCAAAAAGTGGAGTTTGCAAGCTTTGCTCAGGGGAGTTCTCCCGAGGGGCAGACTGAGAGAGGTGCCTCAGGAGCAAAATCTCATTGCCCTAAAAGACTGCAAAGCAGTTCTTAAGGCTTCTGTTGAAAATGGGAGTCGCAGTGGATTGTTCAGAATAGATTTTAAGGTAGAAGGGAGCTCAACACTGGCAGACAGGTTGTTATTAATTTTGCCTACTTGCAAGGATGAGGCCGATGACTGTCCCCATCCCTTTCCACTCAGGTATCTTTAACAAAGCCTCTTGCAAGCACAGCGTCCTCTTCGAAGTGTCCTGCGTATGTTCAGTGTTCCCAAGGAAGCCCAGACAGAGTTCAGACAGCCTTTATTACTCCTGGGAGGCCTCAGTGACAATTGCTGGCTTAATATTTCATAGGGTTTGATCATTTATTACTCCTCTGATCAATATTTCCTGAGGAAGCTCAATGACATAGGAGCCTTGGTGATCCAATTTAGGGTGTTCATTTCAGGGAGGGGGGCCCTCAGCCCCCCTCCCAGACTAGTCTTCGGAGGGCTGAAGCCTCCTCTGCCTTCACCCCCCCCCGATTTCTCAACAATAGAGGCATCAAATGAAAAGAGAGAGAGAGAGAGAGTTTCTTGGACAAAATTCTGGAAAGACCCACATAGAATCAGAGGCTGTCAAAAGAGCAAGTTTGCACGAGAGAGGTTACAAAACATTTTTAAAAAAAATATGCCAGTGTGCGCGCATGTTGTACTATGCAGCATCAACAAGAGAGGCACTCAAGGGCGAACTTAGGATAAACCCTGCATTAAGTTTAATGCCTGACATTATGCAGGGAATTTTAAGACCACAATTTCCATCCAGCTCAAGAGCTGCAGAAGGCTTGTTTGGCTGGAGGTTGGTTTTGGGTTTTGTTTTGTTTTTGCTTCACGCCTGCTGCCAAAAAGCCAAGCGGTGGCCGGCTTATTAGAAGCTCGCTGGGGTCGGCATCCCGTCCTATGAGGCCGGCAGGGGAGATGGGGCTGGTTCAGGGCAAAGCTTGTCACTCAGGGGAAGGGCGTAAAGCCAGGGAGGAATTGCCCCCTATACATCCTTATCTTCTGCCCAGAATTCCTCAAGATGGAGGCGCCAGCTTTCTTATTCTGCGTTGTGCTCACTCCCAGGGATAAAGCTTTTGTGTGTTTCAAGTTGTGGCTTGTCTCAGCGAACAGGTCGCTCAGAAGGCGCTCCGTGTGTTCCCCATGGTAGGAACCCCCACTCCCTCCAATCTGGAAGAGGCAACCTGGAAGAAGCCTCTGTCATCCCACTTTTCCCTCTGGCGCTGTGGGCCGCCCCGGCCTCCCCCCGAAAGGCCCAGCATTGTGCAGTTGTCCACAGCACACAATGACGGCACCCTCACACGGGTCCGACCTCCATGGCTCCATCCTATGGCATCCTGGGATTTTTAGTCTGGTGAGGCACTGGAAGCTCTCTGGCAGAGGATTCTGAATATCCCAGGATTCCATGGGATGGAGCCATGGCAGCTAAACTGGTATCAAAGTGCTGTACACTGTGTAGTGTGGAAACATCCAAGGGTAGGAGGGAGAAACCAAGAGCGAGCCTGCCTGAGAGCGCCATAGGGGGCACGTTGTGATGGGTTTGCAGGACGGGGGTCGGCGCTTAGAGCTGCCTTGGGGAGGGGGCAGTGATCGGAAAGGGGCGTGCCTTTTGGAAGGGAGGGGGAGGATCAAAGAATGTTTAAAGCCCACCAGGGGAAAAGCCCCCTCCCCACCCAGTTTCCGGGAACGGGAGGGGGGCCCCCATGCCATCCTTTCTCCCCTTGCCGTTCAGTGGGGAGGAGCGGGGAGCGAGCCCGGGGGGGCGCGTGGGGGGGCGGCGGCTGTCCTCTGGGGTCTCCCTGCCCTCCTCCCCCTCCCACCTCCCCGGACTCCGCCCCCGGCCCCGCCCCCGCCCAGGGATGAGGTAATCGGGGGTGGCGGCGGGCAGGGAGGGAGGGAGGGAGGGAGGGGGCGAGCGAGCCGGCGAGCCGAGCGGCGGCTGGAAGTTAAAAGCCGGCAGCGGCCGGCCGGGCATCTCAGCCGGTTGCGGGCTGCGGCTGGTGGCGGCGGCGGAGGCGGCGGACGGGGGAGCCATGACGGACCGCTGCAGCCTTTGGAGCGCCTTGTCGGCGGCCGCCTGCTGCTTCTACCGGGGCTCCTTCATGCAGGTGCAGGTGAGGCAGGAGGGCAGTCCCGGGGCGGGGGGAGACCCCCTTCCGCACTGCCCGCAAGGGGACGGGGCGGCAGCCGCGGGAGGGCCTCCCCGGCTCCAGGCAGGGCGCTCCCGTCGGGGGCTTGTCCTCGAGGGGCAGCGAGCCGGCGGCCAGCCCCCTGCCCCCCTCGCTGTGTGGGGATGCTGAGTGAAGGCGGGGAACCCATCGTCCATGTCCAGGTTCCTCTGTTTTAAAAGGGGGGGAGAGGCGAAGTAAACGCCTGGAGGATCCCCCCCTTCACTCTTTGTGTGATGGAGCAGGAGGAGAATCCGCCGCCACCTCCTCTGCTTTTGGGAGGGGACCTCCTCATCCGCCTCCCCGCCGGCACCCTGGAGATTCAGGGGCGCGGGGGGGACCCCCGGCTTTTTCCAGGGCTTTCCTTTGCGGGGATGACACGCCCTGAGGGTCCCCCTCCGTTCCCGTCCCATTTCGAGGTGCGGGTGGGAGCCGCCAATCTCGCCTCTTCTCCCCCCCGCGCATCTGACCCAAGATGTCTTGTTTGAAACCGAGAAAGAGGGGGTGGGATGGACGACTGCTTCCAGAAACTCTTCTGGGGGAGGGGGTGAAATACGGGGACCCTTTTGCCCAGCTGCTCTGCTCCCCTGGGTTCCTTGTGGTGGGGAAATCCCAGTGACTTCTTCCTCACCCCGGGAATGTTCTCCCCCTAGGCTTATTCTTTGCGGAAACACCCTCTCCGCTGCATGTGCATTCTTGGTATGGGAAGATTTAAGAAGTGGGGAGAGAGACCTGGGGCCGATCTCTCTCTTTCCCAGCATCTTTTTGACCCTGGGATGCGGGGAAAACTTGGCCTCATCCATACCCGCTCTGTTCTCCTCTGGATTCCGTGAGACGGTTTCCCTCGGATTGTGTCTGTGTGAGCGCAAGCACTTCTGCTTTGCTTAGGATCGGGACTGTCGTGAGTTGTGACTCGGGGAAGGGGTGCAGTTTCCTCCCCCGCCCCCCATCTCTGACTCATGCCCTGGGGGCAGGGAAGAGGCAGGGACTTTGCCTCTTTTCTCCAAACCTCTTGGTGCCCTTCACTTGCAGCAGTGATCCCAACCTGAACTGAAAGCAGGTGGGGGACGTACCTGAAGGAAAAGAGGGGCACCCCATACCGCCAAGGAAGCAGAAGTAGGCCAAAGGGCACCCAGCTGGCGCCTCAGATTCCTCTATCTGGAGCAGCCACTGCCCTCCTGAGGACTTTTCTGTCCATCAGGGGATTCCCTGAGGTGCTTGCCCTTTTCTACCCCCTAGGCTATACTGTCGGTCCTGGTACCTCTCAGAGCCACAGCCCTGCTTCTTAATCCCTCGGTTGCAGCTGGCTGGGGTGTCCAAAAGAGCAGCCTCAGGAAACGACCATCTGTGGGGCTGTCTCTGCAGTCAGTTCTGTTTGCAGGTGTGATGCCCAGGCGTGAGAGGGCTCACCTTTGGAGAGAGTGTAACCGGCATACTTTCCAGCCTCGAAAGATCCCTGGGGTGGGCAACAGAGGAAAGGGTGGCTGGATCACGGAGTGGGGGTGGAGAAAAGAGACCATGCTTTAGAGGCCTGGGCTGTAAGACTTAAAGAAGAGGGCTTTGGTCCCTAGGGGAGTGTGTGTCTATCTAAGATTCAGACTTGTAACCAAAAAGGGGGCATCCTAACCCCACCCTTTTATATGCAGACGCACAGACATACCTTGGAGAAAGCCTCTGGTTTTGTTCAGATTTCCTTGTCCTAAGAACATCCTCAAAATGTATTTTTATGGTTTGCAAGGCTCCTTCCCTTCTCCGCACTCTCCGCTTGCTGCCTTCCTTCTCTCCAAAGGGAAAATTGATTTCTTGAGGATGATGTCATCTGTAACACGGGGACTAGAAAGCACCAGCTCTGCCTCTGCTGATCCCCGTTGATCCAGGGTTTGTCTGTGAGCCCTGCACAGGACGGTCATACTTACCTTTGTGACTTCTATATCGGGAGCTGCCACCAAGACCAACAGCCCCTTTTGTGATGGGAATCTTGATGCCTGAGTGGCACATAGAAGACACCCACCTCCCATCACCCTCTCTTTGCTCTCATTCCCCACTGTTGTTGTAACCCCAAATCAGGGCTGTGTCTCATCAGGGGTTCCCAGATTCCACCTGCCAGGGCCCAGTCTGCTAGATAAATTCTGCCTCCCGCTCCAACCATTATTATTTCTTTTGCTCTTAAAGAAGAAACCCAAAGAAAGAGGAATAGAAAGTAGAGTGCTCTCCCATCCCTTCCCAGGGTCCTAAGATGTTGGCTTACACCCCTGCTTTTAGCTCAATTACTCTCTACTTCCTCTGTGCTCAGTTGCCACCACACACATCCATCCATTTCAAATCTGACCAATCCATGCAAGTGAGACTATCAACAACAGGTGGGGATGGCTTTTCAATAGAAGCCTCCAGGTTCAGAGGCAGTCTACCGCTTAGTAGCTAGGGGAGAATAAAACAATAGGAAAAGGCCATTGTCTTCAGCTTCTGCCAGTAAGCATACCAGAAACATTTTAGCTGGCTGAACAGGATACTAGACAAATACTTTGGTATAGTCCATTAAAGCATCCTTTCGGTTCTTAAAAGAAGCCAGAGATGAAGGCAGTAGTTTAAGGAGGAATGAGAATTAGCATGGGCCGACTCTGTCTCAAAAAGAATGCTTGAGAAGCAACCAGGCATCCCAAATCTCTCCTGCAGCTTCCTTTCATTGCAGGAGGCTGGACTAGTGAATACAAGGCGAGATTGGCCTTGTGGCTTGAATCTCACAACAAACAGCCCACAGCTGCAGTTAGTTGAGCATCCCTCACGGGTGGAGGTTTATCAGTGGCTTTTTAGTCCCACAAAGCAAACAAGTCAGGAGCAGTGTATCTTTGAATAATGGTTGTCAGAAGCAAACAATGACAGGGAGAGGTGTGTGCCTTCAGGCCTTGGCTTGCTGGGAACATCTGGGCAGTCTATGTACTTAAGATGTTTTGGATCTGATGAGCGACACGCTGACATTCTTAACATTTCCTCTCTTGGGAGTCTTGTGGCAACCCCGCACGTGCCAAAACAGACAATGTTCCCTCTGCACCAGAATGGGTTACCTCCCATCTTGCCTACTCTGTGCACCAGGAGAGCTTGGTGCAACTTTTTGTATCTTTTTCTCTCATCTTCCCAACCACTGTTCCAAAATGACAGCGAAAGGTGGCCGCAGCAGCAGCAGCAGAGGCAGTATTTGGGTGCCGGAGGCAAAATCCAAATTACAGCCTGCCTCTCCCCAGCTGTTGAAATATCTTAAATAATTGACAGTTTGCTCTTTACTGCCACCCAGATTTGATCTCGGGAGGCTGCCTGTTTCACTCTGCCTGATGGCAGCACTGGCCCCAGATCTTGAGTTGCCCAGTGGGCACCCAATATGTTTCGCAGCTGGATGTAAGTCCATGAAGCCTTGGGCTACTAGTACTAAGTCCCATCGGCTCCTGTCCACTCCACTGGCTCCCTCGTATGTCATTCACGCATTATAGCAATGTAAAAACTCATGGTTCCTCCTGCTTTTTGCAGGGTGAATGGGATTACCTGCTAAAAATCTGGTTGCTCTGAGTTGTTACAGAGTTCATTTTTCAGCATCCACCTTATTTCCAGGGCCAGAAGGTGGGGAAGGAGTGTGCTGATGATCCATACTAGCTGCCTCAGAGAGCATCAGTGGTGCGCATAGTTTAGTACAGTCTGCTCTGACCGGCAGCAAGTCTCTGCTGTTGGTTGGCAGGCCTCTAAACAAGGAAGGCAGGGACTGGACGAGAAACCCTCTGCAGGCAGAGAAATAGAGGATTTGCATGCAAGCTAAGCAAGCTATGGCTTAAGGGTTCAGGTTATGAGGAGCCTCGAAACATTATTCTTTTTAAAAAAATTAAACGTCATGGCTTATGTACTTGTTAGAATAATATGCATTTTTGCTACTTCACTTCTTATTTTAAATGCTCTGGTTTTTTAAAACAGGTTTCAAATTTTATGGACAGTTTTATGACATTTGTAACTTCTGTATTTTGCTTTATTTTTTAATTGTTTTTTAAAAACTGTTGGAAGCCACCAAGACTAGTGAAAAAGAAAGGTAGTGGTGATGATGATGATGATGATGATGATGATGATGATGATGGTGACGACAACGATGATGCTAATGGTGACGATGATGATGCATGCTATGAGGGCAGTGAATGGGCTTTAGGTTTTAAGTGCAGGTTTTAAAAAGGAGTTATCCAAGGTGCTGAACATTACCCACCAAAATTAGCTCAGCAGTACAGACAGCTCTTTTAAAATTCATAAACCAGGGTGGATTGACTGTCCCATTGGCATGGATGCCTCCACTCTCCTGGCATTTTTGGAAGTGCCAATATGAGGCCCTTTAAACCTGATGCAGTTTAGAGCCTCGGCATCTCCCAATCTGGCCCTAGTTTCTACTACTGAACCGCATATTGGTACTGACCCAATCCTGAAAGAGAGAGGAAGCTCCGAGTGTGCTGCTTTCTGTATGCATTTCCATTTCTTCTGGCATTCTTATTTTCCATCAGGTGCAATGGAGGGGAATTACATTTTCCTGTTCTGGTGGGTTACAACCCCAAATCCTCCTCTCCATGCTCCCATCCACCCAAATTAGCTTTATTCTAGCCAACAATGTGTGTTTGACCTGACTTTATGGTTCAAGCTGCTTATTCTTTTCCCTGACTTGCATCCCTTTGGTCAAAAATGTCAAGGGAATATATCTTAACGGATGCAAATGCATCTGTTAAAAAGTCCCAAAGCCTTGTGTGGCTTCTGGCCATGCTTTAAAAAATAATAATCTTGGTCTCTTTGATTTGGAGCAAGATTTTGGAGTCTCTTTCTCAATGCAGCTCTCTCTCCTAGCCGTACATGTGTTAAGAAAGGTGTGGTGCCCCATAATTTGATTTGTGTGTGGAGCTGGGTGGGCAGCACAGCTTCCCATCTCAACATTGCAGAGGTATTTTTAAAAAAGCACCCTAGCCGCCGAGACTCCTTGGACATTCACCTGTCCCCTTGGCTCACCCTCCGTCTGGGTTTTTGTGCCGAACCCGGCATGTGCCGGTTGAACTCTGCTTGAATGACTGAGGCTTTTCCAGCTGACAGCAGCATCCTTCCTTCTCCCCACCAATGGCTGCGCACCCAGCCCTTGAAGCAATGACATCATTGCCAGCCAATGGCAGCCCAGTAGAGGGATGCAGCATTGGGAGTGAGATAAGGGATGGATGGATGGATGGATAGGTGGATGTATATTCAGCATGCGCTCGCACACCCACACACCCGTCTGCGTCAAGAGGTGGCTGTATGGGCGAGATGGTACAGGTGTAAAAGCTGGGGCTTCTGTGTGCAGTCTGCAACTTCAGCTGAACTTACCCGGGTCTCATTTTTGTTAACACTACCTTCACCAGTCTCTGCCTCCCTGCATCTACCTGCCTCCACCCTTCCTTTAAAAAGAAAAAAAAATCTAGAACATGAACCTGGCAGCATTGGTGGGCACGGTAGCTGCTTCGCTTCTAGAGCTATTTGATATTTGCCAAAGAGGATGTTAACACCCTCTAGTTTGGCTTTCCAGAGTCCCAAAGATGGTTCTCTGGTTACTTAACATTTTTCCCAGGACAAGACTGAATCTTGACTGAATGAGAAGAGGGTCTAGATCATCACTCCTTGCTTGTGCAACCACTGGCCAGTTGCCACCCAATGTCCCCAAGTGTGGTCCTAAGCATCTATTTGGCAGGCTTCTTTTATTGCATCAGCTTCAGTCGTGCAAGCTTTTGAGCTACACAGAGTTCTTCAAAACAGCAAGGCTCTCGGTGCATGACCTTTTAGAAAAAAATCTACCCACCTTTGCATGCACATAAATCCTTCTGGATTGTTCGATCAATCCAAGAGACCTCTCCTTTATCTCTCCTGTATTTTGTACAATTTATGCAGTAGGTACCTCAGGGAGAGGCATATATTCAGTACACCGTGCCACACAGTTCTGTACCTGGTGCAGAATTTGAATTTCCCAGAGTCTCAGCATTTTAACAACAGCATACTGCTAGTCTTCATGACTGCAGAGAAAAAAAATTGAAAATGCATGAACAAAAGGCCGTCCTAAATGGGACTTCAAGAATGCTTTTCCACAGGTCATCAGATGTGCCTCTGTGCACTGATGTATATAGTCAACCAAAAGCTTTCCAACTGTTCCTCAACCTGTGCCTTTCTGTGAATCCTTTGGCACAGTCCCTTAGTCTTTACCTGCCACATTTAAGCTAAGCCTAAGTGTAGCTAACAAAGGTGCCCACCAATTCTTCCTATTAAGTGTAATGTCGAGAAGATGAGTAAGAATTTACCCTTTTCCTCTCATAATGCTAGGATCTGCGGGCAGGGGGCATCCAATAAAACAACAGTGGGAGATTCAAGGCTGGAAAATAAGTGTTTCTTATAAGCCATTTTTAAACTGTGGAATTCAATGCCACAAGATGCAGTGGTGGCCAGGTTTGGAAAAAAAAAAACACCCAGGCATTTGACAGATTGATGAAGGGGAAGTGGATGGAAGATAAAGCCATCAAGAGTTGTCATGACGGCTCGTGTCTCACCAAAATGGGAGACAATATATTTCTGTATATGACTTAACAGGGAGCATAAGCAGGAGAGAGCTGTTGGCACTACAGAATGTGTGTGTGTGCTTGCGTGGGTTGTGGGGGGACAGAATCTTGTCCTTTGCCTCAGCCAGCACAGTGTCTTGGGTCAGCCTTGAATGTCCCCCATGAATGATGCTGCAGTGGTTTCCAGGCTCCCACATTCAAACTGCTTTGATATATTTTGTTGCAGAGATCTTCGGACTCCTCTGCCTCTTTTGTTCCTTGGCCTTTACTCCCCCAAGGTCACCCTTCCTCCTGTCTTGCCCACACTCACCATCCTCCAGCCTCCCTTATTATTCTCTGCAGGGGGTCCCTTGCAGAGGAGAGGGCTGGAAGCGAGGGAAGGCCGAAGGCTCAAGCGCCTGGTCACCCCGAGAGACAGAGCTGCACGGAGTGGGAAGGGGGAGGCAAATGTGGCAGAGGCACCTCAGCCCACATGCATTCTGACATTCTGACTGGGATACACATTAAACCAATGTGGTTTAATGAGCTCCAAACCCCATGCATTCAAAATAAATCAACTGGTTCATCTAGTATTATCCACACTAACTGGCAGCAGGTGGTTCTCCTGCCCTTCCTGAAGATGGCTCAGGATTGAACCAAAGACCCTTTGCATGCAAAAACAGGGGGTTTACCCCTGTGATACCATTCTCTGGGGATTCTGTGGTTCTCCTGGAAGAATCTAGGCAGTTCAGCATTTAAATAGGCTGTACCTTTCACCCCAGCACTGTTTCAAATCAAAGAACACCCATTTTTCCAAACCAGAATTGGATTTCCAGACACTTCTAGCTTGGTTTTAAATTGGGGGGGGCATTTTTTGCAGTTCATGTGGCCCTGGAAGTGCCCCAGGGAGGGTAAAATGGACCCTGCAGCTGCTGCCGTTGCCCACCCCTGCCTTAAATCTTCACTGTTGGGATATTCAAGTACAATAAGACACTTCTCAGCATCTGTGAAATACTAAAGAGGACACAGTACAACTCTCTTCCATTACGACTTACCTATTTTTAAAAAAATCTTGCCATTTCAGCCCTCTGTCCAATCCAGGGGGCCAGGGCTGAACATACCGGCTTGTAAAAATCAAAGCAATTAAAAATGTTGGGTTCCCCTTTCCCTGGCACACACAAAACACACCTGCTCCCAGAGTCCTCATGCCCAGAGTGAAAAGTTAGCCTTGAGAAGGGTGGGTGGGAATCGTTTTTTTCTTCCTTTGGAGCATTTGCTGATGTTGCAGCCGAGAGAAAAAGGAGGGGGTTGCCATGGTGATGGCATCTGTTCTGGCCAGGCCGCCTCCAGGGAAGGCCGAAAGGGAAGAAAGCTGGACCTCTGGTTACCATTCATTTTTAATAAGGGTTCAAGGATGCATGGGGGGGCATTTGTTAGCAATGGTTGGGGGCAGGAATGAGGACTACACCGGAGCCTCGTGCAGCTTGAAGGCTGTCCTTGCAAAGGACTCAGAACCGAGACACCGCTCTCATGAGTACACAGTCCCAATGTACAGGGTGAGGTCCCCTGAGGCATTCCTCCATCTCTGTCTGAGCGTCTCCTGTCATATAGAATGTGTGTGAAGAGGAGAGGACTTGATTTAGCCCCCCCACCTGATGAGAAGCTAGAGCTGCGATTGAGATGTTAAGGGGCCTCTTCCAAGCCTGGGCCCCCAACGTATCCCTTCCTGGGAATGTCTGCCTAAGGCTTTTAGAAAGCAGAGCAAAGATGGTGCTCTTTTGGGAACCATTTCAAGAAATCTTAGGGGAAATGGAGAGAAATGGGGTCAAGGCTGATTTTTAATTAAGACTAACATTATTTGGGGGGTTTTAATAACCACTCTTTCAGTATGCATTTGTATTGATCTTACTGAACATTTTAATATGTGATGGATTCTGTCTTTGTAAAACCACTTTGGGAGTTTAGGGAATGCAGAAACATAAAAACGTCTGTTCCACAACAGACAGACAAACAACCTTATAAGTTACGTTGCCACTTAGTCCTATTTCAGATTTACACAATCCACTCCTTTATAGGCCCAGAATCCTATCAACCATCTCCCTTGTGTCTTAAAATTCAACAGAGCAAGGATCTGCCTTCATTAACACTTTGATTCTGTTCCTTCTGCATCCATGCTTAAGGCCATAAGAAGTGTCTCATTCCAGCCTTCCCCCGTCCAGCACAGAGCCTTAGAAGTCTTGAACTCTCATCATTCCCATCAGCAGCTGTTGTGATCAAAGCCCTCAGAGGTGGCAGTGGGGAAGGCTGTCTTATAGATCAGCAGTATATGATTTGAACAATGTAAAGGGATGTTTGTGTGTGTGCGCGCGCCTTCAAAGTTGCCTGTCAACTTATGGCGACCCCATGAATTTCATAGGGTTTGCTTAGGCAAGGAATACTCAGAGGAGGTTTTGCCAGTTCCTTCCTCTGAAATACAGCCTACAGCACCTGGTATTTGTTGGTGGTTTCCCATCCAAGTACTATAGCTAGGGCTGATCCTGCTTAGCTTCCAAGATCAGACAGGATCTGGTATCTTTAGGTTATTTAGGCCCTAACCTAAAGGAATTAGGTAGCAATTTGGCACTTCTGACCAGAGAATAACACAGAGAAGAATGTCATGATAAATCAGAATAGTTCACAAATGGCAACTTTCCACAGTTTCAGACTGGAGTCTACTCAAGGCTGGGTGAAGACAGCAGGGATTCTACCTGGGCCCTTTTGCCTGAAAACCAGATTGCTCTCGCTCTCTCTCAGTCTGAGTTATTGTTTTCCAGCTAAAAACAAACTAAGGTTCTGGTCCTCATGGTTCTGAACGAAACAGGAACTCACAAAGCCACCTTGGAGAGCCAGACCACTGGGTAATACAACCCCTTATTGTCTACGCTGGCTGGCAGCAGCTCCTCTGAGACTGAGGTGGGATCTTTTTTTCCCTGGACTTGCTGCCGGCTGAACCTGCGGCCCTATGAGGGCATAGCATCGGTTCTCACCCTGACCGATGGCAGTCCTTTCCTTCTCTCTGCCACCCTTACGCAGCAGAGCATCTGCCTTTAGCCTCTGCTGCTGCCTGGACCCAGTACAGCTGAGACATTACATCATAAGCCCGTTTCTCCCCCAGGGAGAGGAAGCAGGCGGTGGGGAAGGGGAGCAGGAGAAATGGAGAGGGTGGGTCTGTGTGTTTAAGGCTCAGGTGTGTGGACATTAGCCCTTCCACCCATCCCCACTCATCTCGATGCAGAAGACCCCCGTTTAAATCTGTCATTATTATTCATTACACCAGCAGGCTTGACACACAGAGCAGCGGGGGTTAACTCTTTTGTGGAAGACGTTTCTGCCTGGCTACGCCAATCTGTCACCACCGTTTCAGGATGGGGTGGGCGTGTGGGTGAGGTGAGGTGGGGGGAGCAAGGAATGGGTTTCTCCCTGCTAATTACATTGTTCCTGTTCAGATTTCCGAGCTGCTGCACCTTGTGCTGATACACACAACCAAACAAACAGTACCTTTCTCTTTGGCATCCCCAGCTTAACTAAGCCAAGAAGTAGAAACCTTGTCAAACCAAACAAACAAAAAACCCCCATGAATGCAGTCATTGTTAAGTCCCTACAGGGAGCAGAGGATTAGGAGGGCAAGCCTTAAAAAAAGGAAGGGGAAACTGTAACGGCTAGGCTAGATCTGCCATGATTAGTACAAGCACGCAGGCTTACCGTAATCTCTTTGGAAGCTACCGTGCTTTGGGAGGGATTCTGCTGTCTTGGAGCAGGGGGCAGAGGTGGTCGGGGGACTTAAACAATTTGGATTCACATGGCACGTCCCAGGCGATTTTAAAATCAAGCACAAGGTCACTCTCTCTCTCTCTCTCTCTCTGAAATCACTGTGTGAACTGGTGAAGTCAGGGTAGGAAAAGAGCAGATGAAACTCATGTTGCATGTCTGATCTTTTGAGCAGAAAGCAGGGCTGAGGGTACAACCAGAAGTTGGGGGCAACAGCACAAGGCTCAAGTAGTACCGCCAGTGTACAGCTTCACATGTGGACATTGACATGTGGACTTCTCCAGGAAGGGAGTCCCAAAACAACAGAGCAACCATTGGGAAGGCTCCCTCTCTCTGCAGCAGACCTACCTGTGGAGGTAGAAGGGCCAAGAGAAGAGCAAAGTCCTTAGACGAGAAGATGGTCCTCCAGATAGCCCAGAGCCACTGGCAAAAGGGCTGGTCTTGACCCCATCCCAGTGGGTCCAGGCTGTCTGAAAGACCATCTTCTCCCCTAAGGGCTTCTGCTGAGCTTCCATCACCATCTCCTTGCCCACCAAGAGAAGAGAACTCTGTTTATTTGGTTGCTGTGATGCAGAAGAAGCGGAAGGGACCTTTTTTTTTTAACCCAGAGGAGAACTTAGGATTTCACGCAGGTGCTCCAATTGGGAGGATCATGAAGAAAAAACAGGAGGCAGGAGAGAGTGAGCGCGCGAGAGCTCACTCATGCGCAGCAGCCAAGGTGTGTTGCCCCAGAGTTGGCCAGCCCAGCTGTTCTGTCAACTGAGCCTCTGCCACTGACAGGCCTCTCACAGTGGAAACCGCTTCACAGCTCATGTTAGCTGACAGGTCTGTTTATCCTTGGCTGGGTTCCCAGGGAGCTGTTAATGCTGGCGGCCATGAACCAGTAGAGGCAACGGCACTTGGGGATGGATAACCGGGGTTGGCTCCGCCTGAAACCTTGTCATTGCACCTTTGGTGATCCTCAGGTACCAACCTCAGTGGGCACTGGCTCCCAATTTTCTTACACATTTATGATTTAAAAAATGAAAATACCAGGATTCTAAAGCGCCTGGAATGACATCCAATGGACAAGTGTTACGTTCCTTTAAAAAGAAAGAGCAATTCAGCTTCTTTCTTCACCTCTCTGTCTGTCTCATAAAAAAAACACCAAGTGTTATTTCTGTACAGAATAATTTCACAGAACACTGTAGGGCATGCGAATACCAGGTGAGAACTGGGCAAAATGCTTGCCTCTTTGTTATTTCTCCTGCCAGATTTCCCCCAAGTGTCTGGAAACCCATTTTTCAGCTTCAAAATTAATAATGGCAATTATTCTTTCCATCCTTTCTTTTTGTTTTTGTGTGCCTTCAAGTCATTTCCAGAACCCCTAAGCAGAATCTATCACAGAATATTTATGGCTAGATTGGTTGTGGTGCCTTGCTTCCCTCTGAGGCTGAGAGAGTGTGACTTGCCCAAGCTCGCTGAGTCCGTTTTCACAACCAAGTGGGGCTTTGAACCCTGGACTCCAGAGTCATAGTCCAATGCTCAAACCACCACATGACTCTGGCTTTCTCCTTCCATCCCTCCTGCTAAGCCATTCATCTCCCCTACCCAACAATTAGGAAGACGTTATGCGAGCTTGGTACCAGCCACCCCTGGCATCAGACCTCTTCCTGGGATCTGATGGTGCCTTGGGGCTCTTCCTTCTCATCTGACTAGAGAGGGACCAGGTGGTAGCATCTGATGTAATCCTCTCCTCACTCTTGGTCTCCCTCTCCCCACAGTTCTCCAAGGAGAAGTACATCCTTGATTCGTCACCTGAGAAGCTTCACAAGGAGCTGGAAGAAGAGCTGAAACTCAGCAGCACGGACCTCCGGAGCCACGCCTGGTACCACGGCCGAATCCCACGAGAGGTGAGGAACCACTGGGAAAACCTCTGGCTGCTTAGCCTTCATGTGTTTCTAAGCTATGACTATAAAATGGTGAGCAAATGGGTAGGGTGAGTTCCTTTGACATCAGCCAGAGATTCTGCTACACAACCTTTAGTTGTAAGAGGATGATATTCTCTGAATGTGCTCAGAGGCACTGTATTGCTTTTTCCCCATCTCAGCCATTTTGTTGTTGTTGTTGTTGCTGTTGGCTTCCTGTGACAGCTGGGTTAAAATGAACCTCAGAGTATTTCTCTGAGCAAGGGAGGCCCATCTCAGCATCTTCCAAGGTGTTACATGTTTACAAAGCAGACCTAAAAAACAGTAATCTCCTTTTCCCCCACCTATGTGGACATTTCAGGTTTCTGAGAGTCTAGTACAGAGAAACGGGGACTTTTTGATACGTGACTCCCTCACCAGCCTGGGGGATTACGTGCTAACGTGTCGCTGGCGGAACGAGGCCCTCCACTTCAAGATCAACAAGGTGATGGTCAAGTCCAGCGAAGGCCGCACTCACATCCAGTACCTCTTTGAGCAGGAGAGCTTTGACAATGTCCCAGCCTTGGTGCGCTTCTACGTGGGCAATCGCAAGCCGGTCTCGGAGCAGAGCGGGGCCATCTTCTACTGCCCCATCAACCGTACCTTCCCCCTGCGCTACTTAGAGGCCAGCTATGGACTTGCCAATGGGAAACACAGCAGCTCACACAGCCACACCAACCAAAAAGGGGGGCACATCAAACGGAGGAGCATCACCATGACTGATGGACTGACTGCTGACAAGATCACCAGGGGCGAGGGCTGCCCTACCAGGTAATCAGAGGCGTATCGGGGGCTGGAAATTTTGAGGAGTGCAGAATCTATTTTGAGGGGCATGAAGTTAACAAAAGAACCT
Organism: Ctenosaura bakeri; assembly: GCA_948474755.1. Lineage (NCBI taxonomy): Eukaryota > Metazoa > Chordata > Lepidosauria > Squamata > Iguanidae > Ctenosaura > Ctenosaura bakeri. The sequence goes on along the minus strand of CAOLHI010002828.1, from coordinate 146,488 downwards.
TGAGGTCTTAGAACTGGGTTCAGGGATGGTTTTCAGGTAGTAGGTCTGCAGTACAAAAAAGGCAGGATTTGTTTTCAGTACCAGAACTGAGCTCACACACAAACACTCATATCCTTCCATAAGCAACTGCTGTATCTCTCGAAGCTGTCTTGATTTCAGTGGCTCAGTTTAGGATGGAAGGGTAGAAATGCTTTTTGTAGTCAAAAGCCTTGGCTGATCTGTTGCAAATCACTTGGAGATCTAGTATATCGCAATATACCTTCCACCATATATGAACAGCAGACTCACCCACTAAGTTCTGATCCCTCTGCAGCCAGAACAGCATCTTCTACGCAACATTTTATCAGCAAGATTTATTGAGGGGATTTGTCACTGCTTTCCTCATAGGCTGAGGGTGTGTGACTTGCTGAAGGTCATCCAGTGGGTTTCTATGGCTAAATGGGGATTCAAACCTGGGTCTCTACAAAACCCACTGGAGGTTATCCAGTGAATAAATCAGTCTCAGCACCTCTTTTGCACACTGCATATGGAAACTATGACGTAGTGATGGCTGGCTCCTTGGCCAGCTTTAAAAGGGCATCTCCATACCTATTGGTCACAAGCCCAACAGAAAAGTACCATTGCCCCATGCCCTGTTTGTGGGCTTCCCACTGGAGCAACTGGTTGGCCACTGATGGAGCCGAAGGTTGAATTAGAAAGGCCTTCAGTCTGATCCTGCATGACTCTTCTTATGTTATTATAGCCCAAGTACACAACTGAAGGAAGGGACAAGAGGAGAGCACAATAGGTCAGCTTGGTACAGATCCATCTTCTTGTAAAAGTGCATTTTTCAGGGACACTGAGCGTATCTTTGTCAAACCTGTCAGCTTTTGAGTTGTCACAAGATGTTTTGTTGGTATGCCTCTGGAGTGGCGGGGTGGGGTGGGGTGACCTTTTCCATTATCTCTTCTGCACAATCCTTTTGAAGTTGTTTGAGCCAAACGTCTGGTCTTTCTCCTCTTCCTTGCTCAGCGTCTCCTTGCCGCATCACCGGGACATCATCCGGAACTGTGCGGTCAGCGTGGATCAGATTCAAGACCTCCACTCCTCAATGTCTCCCATCTCTGAGACCCCCGCAACTCCAGCCTACAGCACTGGTAGGAAAAGCTCCACCCTACTCAGTCCACCTACAGCTTAAAATGCTTTCTGAAAAATTAATTCAAGCATTTTTAGTAACAAAGGTGCCTCCATTTTTCTTCACAGTTTCTCACCTAAAACCCCACGGGGGTCAGGCCAGCCACAGCGCAGCTCCAGCATCTCCGGTCATCAGGCGCTCCAGTGAGCCACAACTGTGCCAAGGAAATGGGAGCAAAGCCGACCCATCTGACAGCAGCCGCTCCACCCCGTCCCAGGGATACTCCCAGGCCTCTCCCTCTCCCTCGGTCAGCAGCTACAGCGACCCGGACACGGGACATTACTGTCAGCTCCACCCTCCCTCTCCAGTTCAGTGGGACAGACCGCCGGCGGATGGCAAACCACTGTCAGCCAAGAGCTACGTGGAGAGGCTAAAGGGGGATGAGACCCAGCGAGGCCTCGGACTGAACGGCTCTGAGGCTGAGGCCGGACCCCGGAGGAGGTCAGATCAGGACGCTGTGGGCTTTGTGGTCCCCGTAGTAGAACGGACCTCTTCTTTCAACCCTGCAGTGTTCCACTCCCTGCTCATCCCCCTGGAAAACAAGCCCTTGGAAATGGGAGTACTGAAAAAGGTTAAGGAACTCCTGGCCGAAGTGGATGCCAAAACCCTTGCCAAACATATCACCCAAGTGGATTGCCTGGTACGGAAAGTTGGGGGCACTTGGGGAAACAATTGTTGAGGAGTATGGCACTCAGAATTCCCCCAGCACGGTGTCACATGCCTTATTGCTGGATGAGCTGGGTGGAATCAGAGCTTAGACATTTTACAGTATTTTTTTGGACTGAAACTCACAGAATCCCCCAGCCAGCATGGCCACTGGTCACGCTGCCTGGAACATTTTGGCTGGCATCCTGTTATTGGCATATGCCTGCCTATTACCTGTTTTTTGGGGGGGGGTGTCAATGTGGAGGTTGGTATTCCCTCCCTCCCTGACCTACTGGATATTTGCTGCAGCCCCTCCGTGGCCATTCTGTACTGGCTGCAGCACGGGAGGAACTGAAGAAGCATCCGCCTACGTCCCTGTAGTGAGACACGAAACAGTTACATCATCTGCCTCACACGATGATGGATTCTCCTTCTTTGGCGGTCTTCCCAGAGGTGGGAAGGACATCTCTCAGGAGCACTGCAATTGCGTACTCCTGCGTGGTGTGTCCCTTGTGGTCCCTTCCAGTGCTAAGATTCTATGATTCTATCTGCTGAGACCTCCAGAGGACCCCAGTAGATGATGTAATCTTTTCACATCTGGCTATGGGGAACTCCTCCCTTCCACCAGGCATGGAATGACAGTATGGACCCTCTACAAGAGGTCCAGGACGACCAGCTATAAGGACCTTGAGCCATAAAAGATGCTGGTCTCTGTGTTTTGTTACAAAAAAATAACATTTCCAAGCTCTGGACAGGAAAGCCAGTGACATGGATGAGAGCCATGCGGAGGTCTCTCTCCAACCTGTGACTGGCCCTGAGACCCCTCTTCCGTTCCCACCATAATTCAGGACCAGGTTCCAGGGAAATGGGTGCTCACCTTTAGCAGTTGAAGATGTATTTCTAAGATGTGTTAAAAGAGGGAGGCTGGCTCCAGCACTGTATGGTGTCTGTACTGGAACACTAGTCTTCTCTCCCCATCCCTGGCCTTCCGTGTTGGTACCGAGTGTTGGCAAGCGGGCTGAATGAGGCAGTGAAGCTGCATGTAGCAAAGGCGTCCCCAGAGTCACTCTGTCCTTGGCTGTTCGGCAACAAGCTCTTATCTGCTTCCCCCAGGCTGAAGGCAGCGACAGTGTTCAGTGGTTTATTTTCGGTGGGGAGAGGATTTAGCTGAGCCGGTCCACAAACACTGTGCAGCTGCTGAACCTGCCAGGACAGAGTGGGAGGGAAACATAGCTAGTGAACAAGGAATCTCTCCATCAGAACCAAATCCAACATTTGCTAACAGTGGTGCAGATGCTAAAGGACTCTGGAGAGTAAACGCGAGCAACCATCACCATCCTGGCTGGCCTTCTCCAGAGGCGTTGGCTACAACCCTCACCTTGGTGTTGTGGTCCAATATCTCTGGAAGCTGGCCAGAAGAGAAAAAAATCAACTAAACACAGCTGACCCAAGAAATTATGCAAGGGAGTGTAAGGCAGAACCACCACATAGAAGATATGTTGGAGAAGCAACATACTGGTACATCCACTTTAAAATCTGCAGCTACTATTTTAATTACATTTTTCAGAATTTTTTTTTTTTTGTATCTTGATGGGATTTGTTTATATAACATAAGACCCCTGGGGTGGGTATGAACACAGATTTATTATTAACAGTAATACTAATCAATTTCCTTTCTGAGGTCACCCCTCAGCTCCATCGGAAGAGCGAGATTAAACCACCTTCCTCTCTTTGTTGCAGGTTGCTAGGATACTGGGCGTTACCAAGGAGATGCAGAGGCTCATGGGAGTGAGCTCGGGCATGGAGCTGCTCACCCTGCCCCATGGACATCAACTTCGCCTGGATTTGTTGGAAAGGTAAAATGCAAGGGATGGGACAAAGCGGCCACAGATGGCTGCACCACAAGGTATCACGCAGTGCCTTCCCTTGGCAGGTCAAGATTTGCTGTCTTGGCATGGAGCGTAAAATTTAACTTTCTGAGAACCTGAGTTTTCAGTTTCATGTTTCAAAAAGTCAAGTTTCTAGCCCTTAAGGCTGGAGATATACACTTGAAGTGGCCAAGTTACTGGGGAGCTGCACACCCCTTGGCTTCCATGCTAGCTTTCTCACTTTCCTCCCTCATCTCTCCCTTAGGTTTCATACGATGACGATCATGATTGCGGTGGACATTCTGGGCTGCACGGGCAGCATGGAGGAGAGGGCCTCCCTTCTCCATAAGACCATCCAGCTGGCTGCTGAGCTGAAGAGTACTATGGGCAACATGTTCAGTTTTGCTGCTGTGATGAATGCACTGGAAATGACCCAGGTACACACCTAGCCACTAACAAGATGTGTTCAGCTTGGCCACTGTGCGCTGCACTCTTGTGCCTTCTTGTGTATCTGTTATCCTCCCCTCAGAGCATTGACTCACTGGAAGACTCGCTTTTCTCATTGCTGAACTGTTCTCAAACTGACCACTACATCGGGGGGGGGCATTCCCCTTCCTCCCAGAGTGCTCCAGTAAGTGCCTGGACATGGAAACCTTGTGGGCTGGGTCAGTGAGCTGGCTGATGGCCAGCAGATGGGTCAGTCACTGTCTCAGCTTGAATTACCTCAGAGGAAGAAGTATGGAGGACAACCTTGTACATTCTCTTGAACTCACTGGAGGAAAGGGACTTTATAAAGGAACACCTATGTGCATACACAGCCCTCACAGCTCACCCCGTCTTCCCCTTGAATTTCAGATCTCTCGGCTGGAGCAGACATGGATGGTTTTACGCCAGCGCCATACGGAGGGTGCCATCCTCTATGAAAAGAAACTGAAGCCTTTCCTGAAGAGCTTGAACGAAGGCCATGGTAAGTTTTGGAAGCACGCTGCCTGACACATTAGAATTTATCAAAGTAACTCTTCACCTATTCAGTCTCACTAAAGTTGCTTCCATACAAAGGGCAGCTAGTGCTACCTGTCAGAAGTTATTATGCAACTGTTCTGGCAAGAAGATTTGGATTTTTATTATTATTATCATTATTATAAAATCCTTTTAGCCAGGGGTCTGTATTGTGGTGTACCACACAGAGCACTGGTTTCGCATATGGACATTACAGCAGTTGCATCCCCAACTTGTTTAATTTTACCATTAATTTAGACCTCCCCCACCCCACAAAAAACCCTATGTGCAAATTTGTATTGGAGAATCATGGAGTTGGGGTAGTCCTTTTAGGGCCATCAAATACAACCTCTGCTTTGTTGGGAAAACACATACAGTCTCTGTATGAAAACAAGTGCAAGAGAGTTCGCCACACTTCTTTCCTGACACAGTCCACTTACTCTTACTGTTAAGACATTTTTCCTGATGGTCAACCAAAATGACCAGTAACTGAAGCCAAATAGACCTGGTTGCGCTCTCTAAGTCAAGAAGACACTCCTCTGAAGAGTACTATCTACTGTTCTCTGGACTAAATATATCTCATCCCTTAAACTTTTCCTCAGAGGCTTTGTCTTCCACACCCTTTGTTTCCAGCTTCCTCTGAGCCATTTCTAATTTTTCTGCATTCTCAAGCAGGACATCTGAAACAGAACACAGGTGCTCCAAGTGAGGTCTGACTAGTGTAGCACCATTTGCTTTCATATTGGCAGGGCTGGCATTTAGAGGCCGGAAATTCCAAACTCAGGAGCTGGGATGTCTGGCGTCTGCCTGCCCTGTCCCAACTTCAGCAAGTCAATAGGAGACAGTACTGCTAGGCAAGGTGGCCCAAATGGCAACTCGTCTTCCTGTATCACCTCCTCCTTTTCTCTTTCCAGAGGGGCCTCCCCTGTCCAATACTACCTTCCCTCACATTGTGCCTCTCATCACACTCCTGGAGCGAGACACAGCCCTTCCGGACAATCCTGAGCCGTGGGAAAACTTGGACAACAGCGTGGAGGTAGTCATGGCCCACCTGGAAGCGGCACGGATGGTGGCCCATCATGGGGGACTGTACCACACCAATGCAGAAGTGAAGCTGCAGGGTAAGGAAGGCCATGGCGTAAAATTAACTGCAGAGGTTGTGCGTGTGGGTTGAGAATGATGGATAACACAGGAATATCACAAGACACTCATCTGTTTGTTCCATGGATACAAAAGAAAATAAACAGTGAATGAGGCAATTTTCAAAAGAACATCTCTCAGATTTTCCAAAAGCCCCTGTACCATTAAAACTGGCTGCATTTATTAGCACTGGGGTCATAATAAATAGCCAACAAAGCCCCACCTGGTCTTGCAGAACTCTGTCTCATTTTATCCCTTTAAGCAGTTTTCACTCAACAGAGTGTGAGTTAGTACAGGCTGCCTGAAATTGCAAAGCAGTTCCATGCACAGTTAGAAAGTATTGAAAAAGGACTGATATGGGATATCCCAGTGAAAAGGGGAAAACTCTGTGGAGGTTTGGAAGGAATACTTGGAAGACTCCTAGCTTTTGTGTTGAAAGCAGGTGCCAGGACTGCTGTGTTTAGTAATAACAATGGTAGGAATCAGCAGCCCCCGGGAGCTACAGAATCTGGCAGGCTTTAACATGTCCCGTCTGGAAGTGGCCTGACGGTAGGTGTCATTGTGGTCTTCTGTGTTCCCAATTGCTTATTCTTCCACACTACTGAAGCCACAGAGGCAGCAAGAATTGGAGTGGAAAGAAAAACAGAACAGCAAAGCCCTGGGAAAAAGCAATATTTATCTAGGCAAATCCACTGAGAGACAGGCCTGCCTAGGCAGGATGACTTCAAAGAGGGCAAAGTTAAGGAGACTGTGGGAGACGATTGTAGCCACCAGAGGGCACTGAAGCTCTTCCAGCTCAAAGGCCTTGGAAAATGGGATTTTTGGTCACTTTGAAACAAAATACTAAACACCCAAAGCATAACAAAAATAAAACAGCTGCTTGTATAATAACTTCTCAATCCCTGTTGAAAACCAGTAACACAGTGAAGATACTTAAAGGAGCTACAATCTACAGCTCCAACGAGGGCTTTAGGCTTGGATTCAGGGATAAACAGCAAGTATTATTAATGCCTGCCCCAGAAGAGCAGGATATAAATGTTCTGGATAAATAAAATTTTCAAGCCATCATAAAAAAGAGCCTAACCATTTTTTCCTCTCCTATGCTGTCTTTTTTTAACCAGGCCCATCTCGCCTCTTTCTGCACCAAGGAATTACAAAGCATAATCTAGTCTTCCTGGGCAGCATTTCGAAGGGCTTGTTTACCACACTCTTTTTTTCTTGCCGCAGGTTTTCAGCCTCAGCCAGAGCTCCTTGAAGTCTTCAACACCGAATTCCAGCTGCGTCTTCTGTGGGGCAGCCGAGGGGCCGAGAGCAGCCAGAGCGAGCGCTACGAGAGGTTCAACAAGGTCCTCACAGCCCTGTCCCACAAACTGGAGCCGTCCGTGCGCTCGAGCGAACTGTAGCCGGGCAGTGTGAGCTTCTGAGCAAGACCAGCAAGGGCACCGCGGGGCCCAGGAAACACCGCGCACTTGGCAGGGCACTGCTTTGGGGGCGGAATATGTCTGAGGCTGACCAAGCTGCCGGTCCTGTCTGTGCAAAAGAGACTAAGAATGACAGGGCCAAGCCAGAAGATGGCCAGAATGGGACAACTGTCTTAGCATGAGATACTGACAATCGACATAAACTGTAGAATGGGCTGGCTCTCCTCCCGGCAAAGGTTCCAGGGACACGGCCCCTCTTTGCTGCCACTGCTACCTCGCAAGCAGTACTGTATATGGAAATGCACGGCTGAGCTGTGCCAGGTAGCCACGCTTGGGCAATTAATTGCATTCCAGGTCCATAGCATGATGCAAAAACTCCCCACTCGGGTCTGGGCATGACTGACCGTGAGGCCACACAACTGCATTTTAGACAAGAGTACAGACATCTCCTCCATTCCAACGGCCCATCACTCATTATTTCCCTCATGGTCCTTTATTTTGTCCTCCATAATTAAACGGAGAAAGACGCCGCAGTTCCAGACGGATAGCCCTTAGTTCTGCCAAAAAAACCGCCCAGCGCCCACTGCGTTCCTTCTCCAGGCCGTAATGGAGTGTCGGTGGGCTTACAAAAGGGAGGCAATGGCGGCCGGACCCCCGTCAAAGTCTGCGACTGAGGCAGGACGAGGTTGCACAATCCAGGCCTTACGGGGGAGCACTCCGTGCCTCTGCCCCGTCCAGCAATTCCTGGCCGCCGCTCCGACTGTTCACCGCTGCTCCTGGGCCAGAGGAGCAGAGCCCAGATTCTTCTTCAAAGCCACCGCCTGGGGTGCTTTGAACCCAGGAAGGCAGACGCTCTCAGTCACCTCCCCAGTCTGGCGGAAGGGCGGAATTCATACATAATAGGAGCCTATGGGGGTCTCCCTTTCCCACAGTCGCCCCCCCCTTCCCCAGAGCTTGTGGTGAAAGCAGCTGGCGGTGCCAAACGTCCCTGCCCTGAGCGTCATTCACGTGTCCCTGGGTCCGGCCACGTGGCCTCTCCCCCCCACCGAGGGTGGACCTAGGCCTGGGCCTCATCGCCCCCCCCCGGCCTTGGCAGAAGACTTGCTCTTCCCCGAGGCCTCTTTCCTCCGGTCCCCGCCGCCCCGTTCAGGTCGGGTGGCTGCTTCTTTTGAGCCTATCCTGCTTGTAAATAAAAGTATTCAGACTGAAGTGCGTGTACATACAAATACGCCCGTGTACTCAAAAGGGAATTTTTTTTGTAAATAATTACCTCGCTCTTTTTTCAAAACTTTTTTTTTTTTTGTAAATTAATGTACATACACCACGGAGTGTCTTCTCGATGGCGGCGTACAATAAAAACTTTTATGCTTTTCTTCTGCTCCTTCCTTATTCCCCTCGGGGTTACGGTTTCTGTCTATTTCAGTGACCCCGTCCCCCCCCCCCGGAATCCCCATCCTTCCTCCCGCCGACAGCCTTCGGGGAGCCGCTTTTCCCGCCTCGGCCCGCCCAAGCCCCGCCCCCTCTGTCCAGGCCCCGCCCCTCCCCACTGCCAGGACCGGGAAGAGCTTCAGCTTCCTTGCGGGGAGGAGCGTCAGACGCCGCCAGCTGCGCGCGGCGCTCGCCGGGAGCGCCCCTCGCTTGCCCGCCCGCCCGCCCGCCCGCTCTCTCCCTCTCCCTCTCCCCTCGGCGGGGTCTTCGCGGGGGGCGCGCGATGGCGAGGGGCGGGGCTGCCCCGGCGCGGCCGCCTCTGCTGCTGCCGCTGCTGCTGCCGCCTCTGCTGGGGCTGGTGGGCTCGAGCGCCCCCTGGGAGCTGAGCTCGTGGCGCTGCAGCTTCGCGGACTCCTGCGAGTGCGACTTCCGGCCGGACCTGGACGGTGAGCGCGGGGGGAGGGAGGGGCACGTGCCGGGGAGGGAAAAGGGCCACGTGGCGCAGAGTGGCTCCGGAGGGCCGTGGGTTCGAATCCTGCGTTTTTGGCAGTTTAGCGCTGATGGGGTCGTTTTGTTTCGAGGCCTTAGCATTACTGAAGGGGGGGTTGAAAATGGAAGGCAGCCTGACCTGCCCCAGAGCTGTGGGGTGAAAATAGCACCAGGCACAGGATTGCTTTAAAGTTAAAACGATGGGTGGCCCAGAGAGCTGCCTCATCTGGCTGTTGCAAGAGGACGGAAGGAAACAGACCCAGATGTGGTGTGGGGGTGAAAGAGGCCCTGTCCTGCCTTGAAGGGCTGTTGTCTTGTAAAATGAGAGAAGAACTGGCCCAAAACGATCTACACTAAAGCCGAGCAACAGTCCTTGGCCCAAAGTCCATCTGGAGGCGCAGGCGGGAGGGACGCGGGGGAAACGGCTCTTCCTTCAGCGCTTCGTGAATTGATTGGGGTTCCCCCCAGGTCTCGAATGCGACTTAGCCGTCAACCTGGTCGGCCAGCCCTTGGCCAGGCAGCTGGTGGTGAAAGGGCTGAGGGAGTTTGTGCCCAACCGTGACCCCGTGAAGCCCCTGGTGATGTCTTTCCACGGCTCGACCGGCACCGGCAAAACCTTCGTCGGCTCCCTGCTGGTCCGCCACCTCTTCCGCGCCGGACTCCGCAGCTCCTACCTCCACCAGTTCTCCCCCGTGGTCCATTTCCCCCACGCAGAACAAACCGAACAGTACAAGGTGAGGTGAGAAAAGGAGAACATCCTCCTCCGGTGGTGATTTAGGTCCAAGGCGCCCCTTTCTCCACCTTTTTGTTTCTAAAAGGGAGCCCGGCACACATCAGTAACTGTTTTTCCTGACTTCAGCTAGCAATGGCACACCCTGATGCTGCTGCTGCTGCTGCTGCATCGTCCTCCTTGTTATGGAAGACACTGTGCTCTCTCCCTTCTTAGGGACGTAAGAACAGCCATGTTGGGTCAGACCAAAGGCCTCTAAAGTCCGCCTTTATGTTCGCACGGGGTCCAACTAGAAGCCAGCAAGACCCCAACGCAACAGCACTCTCCATTTCCCAGTAATTAATACACAGAGGCTTTGCTCTTAATATTGGAGGTGGCATAGCCATTATTATAACGAGGGCTTTATCCTCCAAGACAGGGGTGGGCAAAATGTGGTCCGGGGGGCTCATGCAGCCCCCACAGGATGGTTTTTGGGTCTCCCAGCAGATCCACTTTAGGGAGTGTGACATGTATTTTCATCACATGCAGAGGCCCCTGGCCTTCCCAGGGGTCAAAAACAGTTCTTGCAAGATTTTTCAAAACATTTTTTTGCCCCAGAATGCCCTCTGGGGGTGTGGGGCTTATGTCCAGCACATTTTGAGCCCAAGCCCAGGAGAGGCCTTTTTTGGAATGGGAAGTAACTTTCCCAGAGAGTGTTTTGTGGGCAAAACATTTTTGCTTTTTAAAAATTTGCTTGGTTGGTTGGTTGGTAGAGGGGCTGACTGTCCATGGTCTTGGGGGTGCTAATGCATCCCCCGGCCTTCCAGAATGGCTCATCCCTGCTTCAAGAACACAGCAGGTCCGTGAGAGAAGAGCACTGCATCTTTCCACAATATTCCAACCCTAGTCACACTCACGTTCACAACAGCTTATTCTTAAACTGTGACCACAGCCTGTTCCAAATTTATCTGAAAATCAATTCTTGGATCCTTATTTTGCTGATTGCTCGTTGTGATGATTTCCTTTTTCCCCTTATAGGCTCATCTGTATACGTATTCTTTTCCGTGTCTTTTTCTAGAAAGATCTGAAGAGCTGGATCCAAGGGAATTTAACCCTCTGCAGCCGGTCAGTGTTTCTCTTTGATGAGATGGATAAGATGCCACCGGGTTTGATTGATGTGATCATCCCGTTCTTGGGATCTTCGTGGGTCGTGTTCGGAACCAACTACAGAAAAGCCATCTTCATTTTTGTTAGGTAAAAGTGGAATAGGCAGCAGGCACAGACTTTGTGGGGAATTCTTGCATAGGGAGTTATCTGGTTAAAAGTTTGCCCAGTTGAGTTCACTAAGGCTAACTTCCAGATATATAGGAGAAAAAAAATGCAGCCAGCCTTTTGTAACAAAGTCCTGACCGTTGGGTTTGCCACACTGCCTTGAGGGTACTGGCACATTTTCCTATGAATGGACTGTGCAGTTACCCTACCAGGCATCTCTTCTCTAATATCCTGTCTTTTTTTCCTCGGGTAGCAATGCTGGTGGGGAGCAGATTAACCAAATGACACTGGACCTCTGGCGGGCCCGGAAGGATCGTGAGGAGCTCAGCCTTTCAGACCTGGAAACATCCGTTTTGGGAGCTGTCTTTGAAAATCCCCAAAGTGAGTATCATTTGAGAGAGCAAAGAGCCCTTATAAAAGTGGGCACGCTTAATATTTGAGGAGAGGGAGCATTTTAGCCCTATCTCCGCTCTTTCTGCTTTCATCCTCCTCACACAGAAAGCAATTTCCTGAAAAGGAGTGCCTTTTCTTCACATGGATGCTGTGCACAGGATCCTGAACTCAGATTTTTTAGCACTTGGATCGTGTGGAGAGTCTCCATGGATAGTGGAGGCTCTCCTTTCCACATTATCCCTCTCTCTTTTTCTTCCACCTCTCTTCTTGCAGATGGGTTTTGGAAGTCTGGGATAATTGAACAAGGCCTCATAGACATCCTTGTGCCTTTCCTTCCTCTGAAGCAACACCACGTGAGACAGTGCGTGGCCAACGAGCTTGCCAGTCAGGGCCTCCGGCTAGGCCCCGATGTCATCCAGGCTGTTGCTGACAGCATTCCTTATTTCCCAGAAGAAGAGAAAGTGTTCTCATCCACAGGTTGCAAAAAGGTGGTGTCACGGATTCCCTTTTACCTCTGATGACATTTCCCTCAGACATCCAGGGGTTTGCTCAAACTAATGCTTTGGAAGTCTGTTTTTGCTCAGAAGAAAAATGGAAGCCATTTTTTGTGTGTAAGTTTGGGCTGTCCAAGGAAGAGAATTCTGCACTTTTATCAGAGTTTACACTTTGCCCTGAGCCCTGTGATGATGTGGACTCTTTAATTCAAAGGAGAAAATGCTGTGATGTACTGTGACAGAGTCTCTTGGCTGCTTTTATAACATGGTTCTATATACTTTTTTTAAAATGGCAGCTGTCACATCTGGATTCCTTGACATTCAGGTTCCTTTATTAATTTCTGAATGAGTTGTCATTGGACTGTTCTTACTCTGGTTTCTTAAAGAACGTTTGAAAACACAATGTGATTTTTCTGTCAATATACTGGAAGGTGCAATCCTATTTGGATGTTGTTTTACCAGTTTGAATATATATACTGGACATTTTTTAAAATTTTTCTTCTGTTGAATAGTACTCAGTGATGATTCAAGGGCTGCCACCTCTAATGAAAGTGAGAAAAACCAGGCTTTCTTTGCCATAAATGGAAAGCAGTTCCTGAAAGAATCTTTTCTACAGATCCTTTTCTTGCACAAGGAAACTGGGTTTTCCTCTCAGGGTTGCCACCACCTTGAAGTGCCCACAAAACCGACAGTCAATGAAGGTGCTAAGTGTTAATGTGTTGTTGGCACAGAACCCCTTGATGATTGTATGTAGTTGCTTCTGACCATACAAGACTTGAGCAGAAGAGACAGTGTCATCCGCTTGAAGATATTTCCCCCAGACACGGGCAATTACTTGTGGAAAAGCAAGATAAGGAAATCCACCATAGCCTTCTCACCTATTCCAAAAGTCTTACAGGTAATACACATTCCTGTGAATGAAAACCTACTTTGCTTTCTTCAAAATGTTGTTTATTTTAAATAAAAAAACACAGAACACATACTGGTTGTGGGAGGTCAGTGAAAACTGCATCAGGAAATACTAATTCACTTTAATTTAGTGAATCAAAACTGCTGGCATGAATGTATCCAGTTTATGCACAGTCTTTTTAAAACAACGTATTAGTGTTCGTGCAATAAAACCACAAACACACACATCTACATTGAGCGGAATACAATACAAATGACCTGGAAAACAGGGTTACAACATCTCAAAGAGCCTTGGTGAAACTTAGCATGTAATATTGGTGCTACAAAAAGATAGCAGCAGGTATCGAGGTCTGAAAAGACAAATGTAATAAACTTGATTGGGTTTAAGATGGTGGTGGAGGAATGGATTTGTTTTTAGAAATCTGAACTGACTGCGATACATAAGAAGTAGGTGCTACTGTGGACATGTGAGGCCTGGCCTGTGAGCTAAGGCATTTGCCTTCTCCATTTGAAATTGTCACAGACTGGAGATTGACTGCAGTCACAGGACATTAAAACAAAACCACCCTTCCTGGTCATACAGTGCAGATTTTCTCATGACCCACTGTGTGGCTCTTAGTAATTACAAAGGGATTAGAATACTTGAGAAAATATTTTCTCTTACCTCATGGTGAATTTTGCAGCCTGTGCGCAGAAACAGCCAAAAAGTAATAATCAAAAATTTGTTGGGAAAAGCAAGGTGACTGAAGACAACTTCTTGAATCTGCCAAAATGAAAGAGTTGAGTGTTATGGGAAGCTAGCCGTTTGAGAGTAGCAGGAAGTTTTTATAAGACAGGCAGACTAGCAACTTTTTGAAGCAAGCTTCAACAATTCTCCTTGCCAGCCTGGAAGGACAAATGAAATGCTGTGTTTCTACTGACCAACAGGGTAATAATTTTGTGGGGAGGAGTGGCAGCAAATTGCTGAGTCTTCCATCAAAATGCAGCGCTGAATGATGTGGCTAGAAGTGTCCGATGCCATGGCTGAACTTCTTCCACTGGTAGGGTTTGTCTGAGTGCACTTTTTCAGGCAGGCTTGGGTATGGGTCCAGCTGCAAAGCATTTCGTTCTAGAGAGACCCTCTTTTCTCGCACTTCTTTCAGCTCTTGGCTAACCTGCAAGACACACACACCATCACAGTAATGAATGAATAATTTTTCTATCGCACCAAGGCCATATCTGTGAAATCAATTATAACAAATCAGTTAATAACTACTGGGAAGTGATGCAGGGGAGGGAACCATAAAAGCCATTTCTTTTGCCATCTCTAAAAAGTTACAGTGAATTATCTATTGTTTCTATTGCAAAGGTAAAAGATTTATTTGCAACAGATTTGCTGTAATTTGCCAACAAGTCACAAAGACTAATAGTTGGTGGCTAGCCAAGTCTTGCTTTGAAAGGACCCCCCAGAAAACAGTCACTTGATTCCCTACAGAGAAAACATTCTAAAGGAAAATGCAGTACATTGTCTGCTTTCCTAATGCCACTAATAAACATCTACTGTGCAAAGAGGATCCATTTATAACTCCCTTCCAAATATGCAGAGGAAGTCTGATAACAAAGGGCAGCATGTACAATACTGTAGTAAAATGGCACCCCGTATATAAAATGCAAAATCGAAGTTTGCTTTTTGGATTTTTAAAAAAAATATTTTTATGTGGTTGGTTGACTCTGTGGATACAGAATCCGCAGATATGTAGGGCTGACTATACCAAGACTCTATGATTCTGTGATTTATTGCTATACTCTTAAGAGTTTTTTTCCTTTGCACTGGAAATATGCTGAAGTCTGCCTTCCCTTCCTAAAGAGAGGTAGAGAGACTTACTTTGTGAGTCTTCATCTGGCAAGCAACCACCTTCTCATACAGCCTCTTCTCTTCAAAATCCTGCTGTTTCTCCTTCTTTTTCTTCTCTTCTTCCTCTGGGTCTTCGTTTTCAATATATACATCTTTTGGTGGTTCTTTTCCCCTGGAATCCAAACTGAGGAAGGGCAGGAGAGATGGAAAGCAACACTAAAAGCTTTGCAGAACAACGATGGGTGAAAGACTTGGTTTATATGAGGGCAGCCTAGAGACATGATAACTATCCTCTTCCCTTTTCTGGGTGGTTTAACCCCAAAAGACTTTTGAGGCAGGAAATGAAATATGAGGAACAACAGTGCTATCAACCAAAACAAAACACTATCTCCAAAACAAAAGCAAATATTGGGAATGAAAGTGGTCACTAGCAGAAAATAGTTGCCATTTCCCATCCCTGGAAAATAGGAACCTTTTGGAGTATATGGCTTTATTTGCCCCCATGCCACAGACAGGACTATACTTATCTAGCAGAGTGAGACCTCTTGAGCCTCACCAGTTACATTTCAGGACATTTTTTTCTCGCTAAATATGATAGAAAATTGCCTGCTACTGGATGAAATTATTTGCCTGTCAAGCTCAGGACTCAGTTCCAATTGGCAGGGGCAAGCAACTGCAGAAGATCTGGGGAACACTCTTCTTCCTCTGGGGCCTTTTGAGGTCAAACAGACCACCAGAAAATGAGGGGCATGGGTATGGAAGTGATCTGAAGCTCACTTCTTCTTTTTTTTTAAAGGGTATTTTCTGGATGTTCTGTCCTGGCTGAGAATTCTAAATGCCTCTCCCTAAACTGCAAGTCCTAGGAGCCCACAGAGTGCTGCCATGGCAGTTAAAGCAGAATCATATTGCTAGAGTTGTATAATGTGGAAAAGTCGCTGGAAGATTCTAGGAGAGGCAATTCGCCTTTTCCATATAACCAGAAAAGGGTGGTCTAGGGTACTCCAAAGGGTCAAGAGCCACAGGAACAGCCTTGGAAGTTGCCCATAGCCCCAAGGCTAGCTATTCTGAATTGCACTGAGCTGGGCAGCATTAACCTCTTCTGTTTCTGCTGCTTAATCATTCCCTTGAAGCGGTTATTTACATGGGGAGGAGGCTGCTCCCTCCCCACCGACAACACTGACTAAATGAATATATGCCTCAATTTACCCTTCATGTTTAGCCGGGGCACTGGGTGCTGGACAGGCTGCCAGCCTCCGGTCCAGAAGCATTCTGGCAAGGTCACCAATTTTGCCATTGACCATTGAGTGAACTTGCTCCCCTGGAAAGAAGCTATTGGCCAGAATGTGGGCCTGAAAAAGAAAAAAATGAGAGTGAGGGGGATCAAAGAAGAGATGCTGCTTAGCTGGAAAGGAAAATTCTTTTCACTTCCCATAATTCTTGGTGCATCCCTTCTCTACCTCATGACTTCTAGGTCATTTGGTCTCTAATATCTACTAGTCTGGCTCTGAGGGAGAGAAGAACAGCCAGGCACAGCGACATTGTGTCTTGGTCCCAGCAGCTGTTGAGCATCCAGTTGTCATTACTCTGGCCTCTGAAGGAGAGAAAAGCAGCCAGGCACAGCTCCCTTGTGCCTTGACCCAGTGGCCAGTGGGAGGCCATCCTGCCATTCCAATTACTTTTGCTCTGGCCCCTGAGGGAGAAAAGACCAGGCAGCATCCATTGAGCTTAAGCTCTTTCCACAATACACCGCATGGTGTAATGGTTTTGAGTACTGGGCCAAGACCTTGGAGACCAGGGTTCAATTCCTTGCTTGGCCATGGAAACCCATTGGGTGACCTTGGGTGTGTCACACACTCTCAGCCCGCAGAAACCCCTGTGATGGGATCCCCTTAGGGTCACCATAAGTCAGAAATGACTTGAAGGCAGCACAACAACAACAACAACATGTCTTATTTAGATGGCAAGCCAGAAGGCAGAGAACTGTTAAATTAATGATTTGTAAGCCCCTCTGGGAGCTTTTGAGACTGAAGGACAGGTCATAAATACTCTAAATAAATAAATCCTCCTCCTCTAAAAGATACCTTTCAATCTTGCTTCTCTCACTCATATTCTTGCCCATCTTTTTCTCCCTATTCGTCTTCCCACCATTCTTTACCAGAACGGTAAACAACTTTTGGACCTGAGTTCCCACCACCCTGACCCATTAGCCGGGCTAGCTGAAGGCTTTTGGAAGCTGAAGTCCAGCAACATTTGGTGGACCAAAGGCTGAGAGACACTTCTTTAGCCCATGCACCCTTGGTGAGGAGGTTGTGTCTGAGGAGGAGATGCAGGGATAAGCATTAACGCATAAAGAGGAACTTGGTTAGGCAGATACCTCCTCCTTTGCTGGGTCAAGCAGGAGGGCTGTAACAATGTCTTCCTTGGCGCCCATCATCTCCTGCAGAAATATGCGGCTCTTGGCCCGATGCAGATAATACTTAAGCTCACGAGGGTTATTCTCAATGGCATGGGAGAAATACGATTCAGCTTGCAAGTATCGCCTGACAGAGAGAACAGACTAAGAAGGGAGAATTTGTAGCAATGGGCAGAATATACAGTTACTTGCATTACAGCATTGCTATGGGAACTACTGAGATGCAACATACATGGACCTTTCAGGGATAATGTTATTAGATACTATGGAGGACTATTCTTGTTTTTATAACGTTTGTTTATTAGCCTCCTGGGCACAGCTTGAAAGTAATCGGCTGCAGCAAACCTGCATAGCCTCCATCTTTACACAGAAAAAGCCAGCCAAGCAATAGAGTGTGGTCAAGATAGCAAAGGTTATTCATGAGGACAAGCAGACAAGCTAGGAGAGGCTGCAGCAATTTGCTTTTGGCGGAGTCTCCTGCCAAGGACAAGATTCTGCCTGCTCCTCTCTTTTCCACCTTACTGAGCTAACTGAGTACAAACTACTTTTGCACTTTGAGCTAAGTTTGCAGCAACTGAAATAAGTGGAGGACAACAAGGGAAAGCAAGAAGTGGTAAGAGAAATGGGGACATTTTAAAAGCAACTGAAAAAGTGGGGTGACAGTGGATTAATCAAGATTTGTCCCTGCCAAACTGGGACAGCTGAAGGGTATGACTTTCAACCAGAGTCTGGACATTCATTTCTTGAGACTGCTTTAGATCTGGACTTCCAGTATTATTCTGATTCTAGTCCTTCCATAACCTCAACTGCCATGGGGATACAGGGGTTCAACAGAATACAGGCAACTCCACACACATGTGATGCCAGGTTTCAGAACTGCAGGAATATATTTTGGTGGGAGCTTTTGCGGCAGGGTGTAAATGTGCTGCAAAGGCAAAGCCTGAACACCAGTCACTGATAAGACCCAGCCTACCTCTCCTGGAATTCCTGGAGTCCCATCTCATTATACAGCCAAGCAATACGTTTCCGCAGGGGAGGGTCAAGAGGCTTGAGCTCCAAGGCTTGCTGGTAGTCGGCCATGGCAAAGCTCAGCTCACCTAGTTTGAGGAAGCAGTCTGGAAGTGAAGAGAGCAGAGAGTCACACAGAGACCCCTGAATTGTTTTTAAAGTATGGGTAGGGGCTCAATGTAAACAACACCTGCCTCTAGAATCCTTTACTGAGCATACACAAACAGCAAAACAAGACGAAGAAGAGGAAAGCAGATTATCCTGCCTTATCATCCCCTCCCAGGCCCAAATCTGGGGGAAGGGGTGTATTCCCCATACCTCCTCTGTTCATATAGAGCCCCTTCTCATTATTCTCCCCCTTGATGGCTTTATTGAGGAGCAGAATGGCCTCTTCGTAGCAGCCCTTGGTGTAGCAGTGCACAGCAAAGTCGTTGTACGTCAGGAGCACCTGCGCCTGGGCCTCAGAGCGAACTTCACCACCTTCCTCCTCCTTGCTGAGGTCCACAGCTTTGAGGTAGTCATCGATGGCTGCGCTGAAGTCCTTCAGCCTCCTCAGAATGCTTCCTCTGCCAGAGGTATTACATGAGGAAGGGGAAAGAAAAGGACCAAACAGGAGGAGTGAGCAGGCAGAAAGAAGAATGGCTCTGCCACTAAGCTTTGTTGTTGTTGTTGTTGCTGCTGTTGTTGTTAATTTCCCTCAAGTCAACTTTGACTTATCACAACCCTATGGGTGAAGTCACCCTTTCATCAACCACCCTGCTCAGGTCTTATGGACTCAGGGCCAAGGCTTCCTTCATTGCTGGTGTCCTTCAAAACCAGGATGCCAGTCCTCATGGTTCTAAATTGGGACAGACAACTTTCGGATGCTAGGTGGCCTTCCAAGGGATTTTGGATGGCCATATGCCCCTGCAAACAAAAAATAAAAATAAAATTGCCCTGCCAGTGCTTTATGGGGGCATCTTAACCATTTTGAGGAGCACTCCTAGGTCATCATAGGTACAAGAGAGGCCTTTTTAATCACAGGAAGTGGCCTGGGTATTACTGCTTGTTCATTTCCTGTTTTAAAAAACCGGCCTGCACTTTGGCCTCCCATGTTCTAAATAAAGGATGAACTGGAGCACAGAAGACATCCTTATAGTGAGTTGCACCATTCATCTAGTTCAGTACTGACAGCAATGACTGGCAGCAACTGGTTTCAAGCAGGATTCTGTTGTCGCTTCACCTGGAGACTGCCTCTAAGCAGAGCAGGTGTTCTGCTAGTGAGCTGTAGTTCTTCCCTTAAAAAATAAAGTAAGATTCCAATCCTAATGAGACAGAACCACTTTGAGGCATTGCCCTTTACACATCAACACTTCGTTCTTCCCTGCAGTCCTCACAACACCTGGAGGGAAAATGGGTATCTGTAGCAAAAATGTAGAGCCCTCCCACACCATGCAGCTATAACACTATGATTCCACTTTTAACTCTTGTGGGACCATCCTGTGGAATCCTAGGATTTGCAATTTAGCAAGGGGTACTTGCTTTGAATTCTTGACTGGAGAGCTCTAGTGCCTCACCAAACTACAAATCCCAGGATTCCATTACACCATTTTGTTGTACCTGAAGAGGAAGTAATTCGCTTCCACAGGGTTGTAATCTATGGCTCGGTTGATTTTCAGCAGAGCTGCTTTCAGGTTTCCTTTCACTGCCTTGTTCACAGCTTGGTCCCTGGATCTCTGAGCCTCCTTCCTCAAATTACTCAGCATGATCCGAGCTTCAGCATGCTCTGGTTCTAACTCTAGTGCGTCTTGAAGGTTATAGAAACACAAGGTAACCTTTGAGGAAAAGTGTGACACAAACAATTCCTTAGGACGTTTGGACAGGCTGGCACCTGGTATTTAGAGCAAGTGATGTATCTGTTCATTTTATTTGAACAGTTATTTATTTAAACTTAATTACTTAAGAGGTATTCTCATTCTTCACAAATCAAAGGAGGACCTCGGTAATTTGTTTTGTTGCTGCTGTGTGCCTTCAAGTTGTTTCCAACTTATGGCAACGCTAAGGTGAACCTATTATGGGGTTTTCTGGGGCTGAAAGTGTGTGATGCACCCAAGATCACCCGGAGGGTTTCCATTCACTTTACCTTCCCAAAATATTCATAGAGTCGAGCCCTGAGGACAAAGAGATCTGCGTTTTTCTCTTGAACAACCTCTTCATTGACCATCTGGAGGCAGTCGTTGTATCGTTTCAAGGCAGCCAGGCAGGCAATGCTGGGAGAAAAAAAGAAGGATAAGACAGGGCTGCGGATGTCATGTACATGCCAACATTTCGCAGAAGGAAGCACTCAGATAAAGCCAGGGTCCACCAATGGATCTTCTACTGTGGGCATGGTGAATCCATTCAGCCACTCCTTTTGCTAATCCTCCAAGATTCACAGAAGTCATCCAGCTGCCAGACTGAATTCCTAAGAGAAGTTTGGAAGCAGGAGAGCTCCTATGTAACTCAAGGCAACTGTGGGATGACTTCTCACCCTCTTTTATGACAACTATCATAAAGACCGGATTGCTCTTTTTGTACTACTGCAAAACTAGTAATAGCGGAGAACTGGGGGGGAAAAATGGAGCACCTCTTGAGTCAAGTCCTGGTATAAAAGAATTTTGAAACCGTCTGGTATAGTGGTTTGAGTGTTGGATCGTGACTCTGGGAATTTTTACTTGAGGCCTTGAGAGGTAAGCTGCAGTTTTATATGACTATAAGATGACTATGGAAAAGTGTTTCTTCACTGTAAATTGTTGCATTACATCCAAGGAGAATAAGATTAGCTGTTCTTTAGATTTGAACATAAACATGTTTTGTTTGTAATAAACATGTTTACCTCCTCATGCGAAAAAGTTTATTCTCAGGCTGGAGCTCTGAGGCGCTGGTGAAGGATTCCAAGGCATCTAAGTAGGCACTCTGCTCATAGAGGCACTGGCCCTGCAAATTCAAACACAGATAAACATCAAGATTGAACATGGTGGGGATGTGAAACAAGAATTGGGCCATAATTGACTCACTTTTTGCCTTCTAATTTTTTATCTAAATACCCACTCCGCTGCCACTTTCCATTTCAGAAGCAACTGTGTCAGCAAGCCAGAGCAACAAATGTATTAAAAATATAACACAGAAACAGTGTTGTTGTTGTTTTAAACTACAATTTCCAGCGGCCATGCTGGATAGGGAACTTATAAGAGTTGTAGCTTTGAAAAGTGACGTTTACATGCTCTGATAAATACAAACATCACCTCAATGGCAGAGACATAGAGGCAAGGGCGGAGGTGGCACCTTGTGCTCGCCACATGTTTTTGGACTGCCACTCCCATCAGCCTTAGCCAGCATTGCCAAAAGTGGAGAAAGATGGGTGCTAAGAAACGTCTGGGAGGGCCACAGATTGCCTGCCCCTGCTATGCATGGTTCACCTGTAGCTGCAAAATGAAGGCAAGGCGGGCACTGATATTATTCTTCCTTGATGACATGGAATAGGCCTTCCGGAGGTGCATCATGGCAGACTGGAAGTCACAGAGCTGGAGGAAAGCTTCGGCCTTCTGCTCATACAGCTCCACCTGCAGAGTAGTAGTACCTCAGTTCAGCTCTCAGGAGAAACCTCTTCCCATACCCTCCAGCTTCCCGGTTTGTAGGAACAGTTCTGTTAATCCTCTGCCTTCCCACTTTTTGAGCTGATTTTTAAATGCCCCAGTTTCTCTTTCCTCCCCCTACTTCCCCCATCTGTGTTGTCTCTTGACTTTAGTTGCTGCAAACTAAGTTCAAGATATAAAAAATAGTTTGCACTCAGTTAATTTAGGAGAAGTGGAACTTTGCCCTTTCCAGGAGGTTCAGCCAAAAGCAAACTGCTGCAGTCCCTTCCAGCTTGTGTGCGTTTCCCCATTAATAACCTTTGGCATTGTGACCGTCTTAACAGAATATGTGCATGAAATAAAATGCCCAGGTCAGGTCAAGCCTTGAATAAGTAAGCAAAAAACATCTGGAACCTTCTAGAGATGAGATAGAAAAGTTGGATTGGGCAGTTGTAAAAACTCCTTGTAAAAAGGAGCTTCACTCTCAAATGCTTTGTTAG
The DNA here is from genome assembly GCA_948474755.1 of Ctenosaura bakeri. Lineage (NCBI taxonomy): Eukaryota > Metazoa > Chordata > Lepidosauria > Squamata > Iguanidae > Ctenosaura > Ctenosaura bakeri. The sequence goes on along the minus strand of CAOLHI010002828.1, from coordinate 124,199 downwards.
CTGAAGTATGCCTGCATTTGTTTGGCTTCTGAAAACTTGCCCCCCATCTCCCACCATGTCGTTACCTTCGTAGGATCCAGATTCAGGGCCTTGGTAAAACAGGTAATGGCTCTTTCCCATTCCCCCCGAGAGAAGTACTGGTTCCCTTCCTGGCAGCTGAGGAACGAGAAAAGAACAGTGGCTCTAGCACCAGGAGACTCATTCTACTCTTGCTGCCTGAAAACAACCTTACAAGAACTTGACAAGAGATATAGGCTAATTTACTCTATCATGTGTAAGCAAACTTCCAGAAGTGGACAGAGATCATGCTCCAGCTTATAGGTCAAACAAACCAAGGTTTACAAAATCCACAGCACACCACAGCTCCTGATTTTGGTTTGCCAGCTGATCACAAGCCATGGTTTATCGATCCAGATTGCACAGCAAACCACAGTTCTTTCATCCCCCGTTGGCAGGTGGAAACCTCATAGCAGATCAGGACAGGACAAGTTTAGAGGAATAAGCATAGAGCTCTGCCAAACTGAGCAAAACTTGGGAAAAAATTAGTTTTACCCTGAAAAGAAAACCATGGCCAACCATTGAAGGAGGGGAGAACGGGAGGGGAAAATGGGATGCTTACTGCTCATCTATTTTCTTCTGCAGAATGCCTTTGTAAGTCCCCACTTTCTCAGGTCTCTTAACGTAGCGCAAGCTATCCGTAGTCCCAAAAATGCGACGGAGGGATTTCTGACGGGCTTCCTCGAGCTTTTCTTCCGTCACGGCGGTGGGGAAGAATCCGAGGTAGACGGTTGCCATCTTCACCTCCTGCAGAAATACAAGCACTCTAAAAAATAAGCAGGGCTCAGCACTGCCAGCGGCCAGAGGCAGAGCTTAGAAAAGCCGCCTTTTTGGACTACAGCTCCTGAACCCCCTCCCCAACATGGCTCATAGTGGCCCCCACAAGCAACTTTCATGAGCTCCAGGTGAGGGGAGTTATAATCTCATGCACTTGGAAGTCCAAGGGCTGAATGAGGCTCCATCAACGTGGAGCACGACCTTGTTCAGACCCTGGGCAAGTTCATTTTTGGAGTAAAAGCTCCAGAATCTAAAGGCTCACCTTTTCTTTGCCATCCTCCGCCTTCTCCCTCTCCTCCTCCTCCTCCTCCTGCTCCATCGCCTGGCTGCCAGTTCGCGTCCCCAGGTTGCCAAGCGAACGGGAAAGGCTCCGGTCCTGCTGTTCGCAGACCGGCCGCTAGAGGGAGAAAGAGAGCCAGCGAAGGCGCCCAGCCCGCTTCAGACGACCGTGCAGGGTGAGGAGGGGTCGTGTGAAAGCGGCCAACATCTGTACACGGGGAAGTGTTCAGAAAGGGCTGTAATTCAGGAGGCGCACAACGTTCCCTTTCCCACCCCACTTAAAGCCAGTATATTTTTAAAGGAGAGAGTCAGGTTCCGCCCCCAACAAAGATGGCGTCACACTCTCTGAACCACAAATTGCCGGCTCTTCAGTGATAGGCTGGCGGTGGTAGTGACGTCACACAGTAAAGGCGGCTGCCAGGCTCCCCCTTCTCTGACCCCGGAGGCAGAACACCGAGAGCCTCTCTAGGAAGCGGGAGAGCCAGGGAGGAAAAGATGCTGCATCCCCGGTACCTCGGGAGACTCTTAAAGAGGACCATGAATCACCATGGAGACGAACTACGAAACACGGGGAAGCGGGTGCTGGTAAGGGGAGAGGGAGCGGGGCGAACGTTTGCGCACGGCGCTTCCGGTGTGGGGCAAACGCTTCCGGATCACGAGTGCCAGCCAGGGATGGAAGGAGCTCGCGCTCCTTCGCTCACGGGGGGGGGCGCCCGCAGTGCTCAGCCGCAGCCGGAAGGGTGGCCAGCGTTGCAGCAGAGGAACGAAAACGAGAATCTGAAATCCCTTTGATTTCTTTTCCAAATACTGGTTTTGGAAGCCAGCCTGCTATGGAGGTTTCAGCCCTGGACCACAACTCTGGAGGCCAGGGCTCAAATCCCTGCCCAGCCATGGAAGCCCACTGGGTGACCTTGGGCGAGTCACACTCCCTCAGCCTCAGAGCAAGGCAGTGCCTCTCTGAACAAATCTTGCCAAGAAAGCTCCAGGATGGGTTCGCCCTGGTCGCCGCAAGTCAAAAATGACTTGGAGGCACACAGGCAGCCACAAATCGCTCCATGCAACTCACACTCCTAGTTTCCTGCGAATAAAATCTTCCCTTTGCAGGATAGGAGTGAACAGTGGACGCCAACCAAGCCTTCCTGAACCTGGTGGTGTCCAGGTGTGCTGGACAGCAACCACCATAAGTCCCAGCCAGCGCAACTAATGGATAGGGACGGTGGGAGTTATAGTCTGAAACACCTGGACGGAGCCAGGTTGGGAAGGAAGCACCTGGTTTACCCTGCAGATAAGTAAGAGTGGTAGTAAATAGGAAAATGTTACCACTAAGAAAGAAGCCTCTTTACAAAGGGAGCCTCTGTAGACAGAGAGCAGAGAGCCCTTTTTATAGACACGCCTGGAGATGGTTTAAAGTGCTGGCTCAGGTACAGCCACACTGAGCCACATCCAGATCCAGCCCCTCCACTATTATTATTTGCATTAACTTTATACCCCACTTTTCCCCAAGAGACTCGAGGCAACTTACAAATTACCGTTATTACAATACAGTGAAAAACGTACAAAAAGCATTAGAATAAAATTTTGCTGTCAACAATATTAACATAAAACATACACAAAGAAATCATTAAAAGCAGTTTAAACAGATAGCCTGGACCTAAGCAGTTGGCACTCGGTGAACAACCATCCAAAAAAATGCCCCAGGATGCTGCTTGGAGAAGCACCATACCTCAAAACACTACCCAGGCACAATAGTAAGCTGAAAAACCTAGAAGTCTACACTGAAAAAAACCTGTAGCATTATAGAAACAGACTTCCAGTCACTTCTGGGGTTGCGTTTTTGGGATGTGGGAGCAAAAAATGACCCCTGCTTTTCTTGGCCATGCCTAAGGTAAAGCAAGTCCACAGAAGCCAAAGTGGGTAGGGTTACCTTTGCTTGGAAAGAAGGAATCCTTTGAGAATAAAGTTCCAACTTCCAGCAGCATCCTCATCTTCCAGCATAGTCTCCCACTGCTAAGTGTCGACATTTGGTATTCTTCCAGTCGTACAAAAGCAGCCCTTGTTGGCAATAAGAGAAATTCCAGAATAAGGTTAACTTTTCTTGCCTGGGCTCCAACAGCTACATATTCCCCAGCGGCGGCATACGTGGACAATCTCTGCCCCCCACTAACAGCCTCAGGTGTGCCTTGTTTGCAGGTGGCCGGACTGGGGAATTACAGTATGCGTGGCACACGCCATAGTGTGGGGATGGCCATCCTGAACCATCTGGCCAACAAACTAAACGTGGCCAACCAGTGGGAAGTAGACCGTCAATGTCACGCAGATGTGGCCGTAGCCAGACTGGGAGATGTGGAGCTCGTGCTAATGAAACCCCGCAGATTCATGAATGTCAACGGGCTCTCCGTAGCTGGGGCTGGTAAGGGACTCCTCTGCTTCCTCATAAACTGCTAAGTGATCTTTGTTCACACCCTCCACCATTTTCCAGATGAAAACTGGGACACATGTGGCCAAGCAACATCAGAATGTGGTCAAGATGGCACAAGTTATGAATGGGGAGAAATAGACATGCTAGAAGATGTTGCAGTGATTTGCTTTTGCCTGAGCTTGCTGGGAAGGGCAAGATCTCTCCTTTCCCTCCTCTCCCCACACCAAGTTAATTCAGTGTAAACCATTTTTGCATTTTGAATTCAGTTTGAGGCAACTGGAGTAACAAAGGGTGAAAGTGGAGAGAAAGGAGAACCAGGACACTATACTCACTATAACCCTGTGAGGTGGATCAGGCTGACAGTTCAAGAGACAGAGAATGAGAGATTGGCCCAAGGTGAGCTAGCGAGCTTCATGGATGCCATCTTGAGTTCTCTGGAGGAAAGTCAGGATAGAAATGGAAACAAGAGAAATCGTAATGGTCTTTGTAGTAATACACATCTATGATTTACACTTATCATTCTTGTTGTGCCCGGTAGAGGGCAGACCAGCTCTTTTATATGATGCTGACTGCTTTGAGAGCTCACAAAACATTATTTGGTGTCTGGAAAACAAGACAACAGAGGATTAATTGGGATTGTTCCTGCCAAATTGGGACAGTTGGAGAGTATGTGGTCTCTTAGTTTATAATCTCAACTGTACTAGCCTGGGAAACAGTGGAGCTGACATCCAAGTAGACATGGTTTGGATCAAGCTGATATTCACAAGCTTCAAGCCAGAATGGAATTTTTCCAAGCCCTGACTCTGCCAAACATGTAAGAAGAGTAGCTTAATGAAGAATAGGAACCCTGCTCCCCATTGTGGAGGTTGTTAAAGGAGATTTTCCAACTGCATGAATGTCCCACCAAACTGAAACACACATACACACAAACAGAGCCAGCTTCGCTCCTTCCTTACATGCTGTATTATAATTATGAGTTTCTTCATAGGAACCAGAACTGTAGTTCTTATCTACTATACAGCTAAGATTCCTTTAAGAGTGTGCGTTAGTTCAATAACAAAGTTACCTCCTTGATTTTTCCTGCTGACTCCCAACATGTGCTGCCAAACCTCTCTAAGTTTTTTTTTTTAAGTAGGCTCACAATTATCCTTGAATGCTTTTAAAATTTATGCCAGGTTTTCTGCATGCTCATGCAGTTATAAATTTCCATCTTAACACACTGTCCTTGATGCATTCCATGTGTCTAATTTCTCCCTCGCCTCCTTTTTTCCAGCCACACATCTGTCTGCTTTCCAGCTGCACATTTTTCTTCCAGCTACACCTTTTGTGTCCAGCTGCCCATTTTAAAAAATACCAGCAACTTGGCATTCATTTGCTCCTCTTTAGGAGAATGTGCTGTTATCTCTTGGAGACACATCTCCTGTTCTTTGATGCTTGCGAATTGCATCCAGTCCCATAAGTAGTAGCGCAGCACAATCTTGAACACTCCTTCTAACCTTCTGGATCTTCTTATTTTCAAGTGGACGCATACAACCTGGGGGTTGAGAACGTTTACCTGATTCATGACGACCTAGACAAGCCCCTGGGTAAAGTTGCACTGAAGCTAGGAGGCAGCGCAAGGTATCTAATTTTTAACTTTTTAAAGAATTCGTATTTGGTTTGCTGGGATGTTGCCGAGAGAGAGTATGACATGAAGGGTACGGGCTGCTCTCTAAAGTGAGAAATATTAACTAGCAAACAGAGGCCATCTCTCCGCCTCACTCACCAAGCATCCACTGAAACTGAATAGTGGGAGATTCACAGCAGACCAAAGGGCAGGTGCTCCTTCACACAGCACAGTATCAAAATGTGGAATTTTCTGCCACGAGATGTAATGAGGGCCACCAACTTGGCAAGGCTTTAAATGGGAGTTAAAACAGGCAAATAAGGGATAAAGTCATTGATGGCTGCTAGTTACGATGGCTGTAGATTATTTCCAGTATTGCAGGCAGTAATTGTCCATGTCAGTCATTGAGGAACAAGAGAGCAGGAAGATGGCATTGCATCCAGAGAGTTAAAAGCAGTTGTCAGCATGCAAGGGCACCCCTTTCTTTCTTCCACCTCATCCCCCAATCTCTCTGCCATGTCATCTTTCCTTTCTTCCTGCCACCCCCTCTCTTTGCCATCCTTTTTGCCTCGTCTGTCTTTCCTACCCTCATTTCTCTTTTTCCTACCTGTGTTTGTCTCTGCAACCTCATTTTCTTTCTCGCTGCTACATTCATTTCTTCTGTCCTTCTCTGCCAGCCCCTTCCCTCTCTCCCCCTACTCCTCTTCTTCTGTGTCCAGTAGACTGCTAGAGCAGGTAAAATCTGAAGCAATCCCTTCCAAAGGACTTTCTCTTCCTTCCATCACTTCATCCGTTTTGGCTTTTTCTACCTTCCTGCATTGTCTCTGGGGCAATGAGGCCGAGGACTTCATATTCCCTAGACTGGATGTATATGTTAGCTGAGGCAGCTGACACAGTGATATCTCCATTTAAGCAAGGTGAAGTACTAACTGGCCTTTTGCCCAGAGGTGCAGTCTGCTTTCGTTCTGCCCTTCTCAGAACAAGCCATCAAACCAGAACCTCTCTAACAATAGTTTCCCATTTTTTGTCCAAAGTGGGGAAATGAGGGTTAATGGCTGAGAAACAAGCCAGGATATTAAAGCCATCTCAGAACTGTGCCACAGTTGACTCAGCATTTCTTGGCTCCTCTTAAGAGTTGGCTTTCTTTGCAGGGGGACTGACAAGAAACTCAAGTGTCTTCTTTCTTTCCCTTTCAGGGGTCATAATGGAGTCCGTTCCTGCATCAGCTCCCTGCGCTCTGACGTAAGTCTCTGCTTTCTGCCAAAGGAGAGTCAGTCTCTGTTTGCGGCTGTAACACAAAACCTTGGCTCCTGTCCAAGGATGGGATTGTGGTGTATTAGCAGCCGTGTCTGTTCAGAGCTCAGCTTAACGCTGGTCAAGAACCTTTGCACCCCTTGCTCCGTTTCTCATTTCATTCTTGTGTCCAAGGAGGTGGTTATTTAAAGTGGAGGCAGATGAGTTGGCTGCAAGCCCAACACACGTCAGCTTCAAAAACATTGCTGAATCTGTGTGTCTCCAAGCTTGTATATAGCTGGGATGTTATTCCTTTCCCTCTGTTGGGTAGAATGGAGGGAGCTACACCTTCCACTGTGTATGCTGGCCCTCAAGTTTGGGGAGAAAAAAAATAAACCCCATGTAGAGGAAGGAGAGGGCTTGTTTTCTGCTGCTCCAGAGACCAAGACAAGGAGCAATGGATTCAAGCTGCAGGAAAGGAGATTCCACCTGAACCTCAGGAAGAACTCCCTGACAGTCAGGGCTGTCCGGCAGTGGAATATGCTGCCTCGGAGTGTAGTGGAGTCTCCTTCCTTGGAGGTTTTTAAGCAGAGGCTTGATGGCCATCTGTCGGGATTGCTTTGAGGGTGTTCCTGCACAGCAGGGGGTTGGACTGGATGGCCTGTGTGGTCTCTTCCAACACTAGATTTCTATGATTCTGTGATTCATTCTCCTACCTACTGAGGGATCAGTATGAGTATGATCCAAACCATGAAGTCAAAAGATAACCACCACACACTTGATGGACTAATATGAATTTTAAAGGTGGTGATCTCATTGTTTCGACCAGTTTAGCCTCAGCACTGTCCAACAGAATATCAATCTGTCTACAAGCAAACAGATCTCCAAAGAATGGAGGAGGAGGGGAAGTAGAAAAATCCCAGATGTAACCAGCCAGTGTTTTATTGTGTTAAACTGATTTTTAAAGATGGAAGGAATTCAAGACTTACAGCTTGGAAACAATTACTTTATAAGTCTGGCTAGGTGCAGAATTTTACATCTGACTTGAAAGAACTTTTGTGGAATTTGTTGGGTTCGCTCTTTCTTTTTCCTTTGTTACTTCTAGGATTTGTATTTCCACCTCACTGGGACCGATAAAACAAATCTCCATAAAAGGAATGCAGTTCTGTTATCCAAACTGAACATCAGTGGAAATGCAAAAAAAATAAAATCAGGGGCTCATAACTGAATGAAAGGATCTCTAATACCAAAAGAAGTAAGAGAGGGCAGCCTCCAAAGCTACTTTTGTAGCTCTTGACCTCTCCAGACTCTCTGGATTGCCCTTTTTGGGGGCAAAAAACCCAGCTTTCCTCTTCTGGAAGTCCCCTGGAGTGGCAATTTACCTTTGGAATGAGTTGTAGGACTCCCTTACATTGTTTAGTACTAAAAACATACCTATTTTATAAAACCAGAAGTGGTCTTTTGACTACTGCAGGTTCCTGAGGGGGTTTGGAGGGTTTTTTTTTTTTTTTTTTTTGGCCTCTGAAGGTTGTAGAAGCAAGAAAGTATCCCCCAGGATTAATGTGTTATTTCCTGTTGTTGTTGCGGCTGTGTGCCTTCCAGCTGACTCTAACATAGGATGACCCTGTCATACAGTTTTCTTGGCTAATTTTCTTCAAAAGGACTTTGCCATTGCCCTCCTTAGAGGGTGAGAAAGTGTGACTTGCGCAAGGCCAGCCAGTGGGTTTCCTAGGCCAAGTGGGGATTGGCCCTCCTGGGGTCTCAATCCAGCACTCAGACCACTGTACCACAATGGCTCTGCAAAGTTCCCTTGTTTGTTGTTGTGTGCCTTCAAGTTGTATCAGCTTATGGTGGCCTATCATGGGTATTCTTGGCAAAATATGTTCAAGTGGAGGGGTTGCCTTTGCCTTCCTTTGAGTGCCCAAGTTCATCCACTGGTTTACATGGCTAAGCACGGATTCAAATACTGGTATCCAGAGTCATAGTCCTTTCATCATAGGACTATCATAGGATCATCACAGGATCTTTTATCATAGTCCTTCTATCATATCATATCGTATCGTATCATATCATATCAATCACCTCAAACCACTACATCACTCTGGCTCTACACCTTTGATTAAAAGCATGAATAAAACGATGAGAAATAGAAAAAACAACACCAGTAATTGGGAACTGTTATACTAGGCAGAACACATGGTATTTCATCGCCTTTCTCTCTCTCTTCCTCCCTCTTTTTCAGCGCATGGTCCGACTCAGAATTGGTATCGGCCGGCCAGTGGGGGAAATCTCTGTAGACCATTATGTTCTCAGCAGGTTCAACAGCACAGAGCAAATGGTTTTACCTCAAATCTTTGAGAAGGCGGCTGAGATGCTTCTAGGACACATCCAGCAGAATTACAGGAGCCAGAAGGACCCAGCTACTTCTGAGGAAGCAGCCAAGGCACCCCTCAAGAAGGAAGACACGTAACCATCTTTAACCCTTTGGGCATTTATGAGCCTGGTGACCAGGAGAAATCAGTCATTCGGGGTGTTTGCTTGTTGTTTTTTAAGGACTGATGTAGCTGGATTGGGCCACAACTTGTGTGTTATTAACATGCCCAAGTGCTGGGTCACTAGGGATATGGTTGGGCAGACTGGTACAGCGTCCTGAACTGAGGGAGTCAAAACTCCTGAATGGATGGGAGAGAGGGAAAAACAGACTCAGACAGTCATCTCTTTGAAAACATGAGAGAGGAAGAGACCAAGAGTTTCCAGGCATCAGTGACCCTGCCTCATTACTGGATAATTTGCTATTCACTACCCCACGATTCATGCCTTTAGTTTTTTAAAAAACAAAACCAAGATTTCTAACCCTTATGACAGCCACCCTCGAAAATACGTGGCAGTACTTTGTTGTCATCTCTGACACAGAGAAGAAAATAGGGAGAGCTTGATCTTATCCATGGATGTGCAACTTTTAACCTTTCCCGTAATCCCCTCCACATTTTCTGTGAAGTTTGGAGCTTTGGGGAGCTTAGGTTCTGTACATCTGAAGGGCCAGAGGTTCCCAACAACTGGCCTAATTTCCTGTTCCCTTGTGATGGGAGAACAAAATTAGGGAAAATAAGAAAACATAATTTTCTAAGGCTTAGAAGCTGAGTCTTTCCTTTCTGAAAGCTGAGCATTAAAACTAAGGATGATTTCTCTGCCCTCCTCCTCACACTGTGCTTCATCTTTCCCTCTCAGCTATTGCAGAGAATGCTTGCCAACAGATTGCGTGTGTGCGCGCGCACCTGTGCCTTCAAGTTGCCTGTCGACTTAATGGTGACCCCATTAATTTCATAGGGCTTTCTCAGACAAGGAATACTCACAGGTAGTATTGCTAGCTCCTTTCTCTGAAATACAGCCTACAGTACTGGGATTCATTGATGGTCTTCCATCCAAGTACTGACCAGAGCTGATCCTGCTTAGTTTCCTAGATCAGCTGGGATCTGGTGCCTTGTGCCCACAGATTACCTTACCTGTTATCCTTCATTTCAAGTACTGATTCTGAAATAGCTGCTTTCAGACACACTTGAATGTTGCTGACTCTCTGGGCTTATAGAGCTCATGCTGGTCCTGGTAACAAGTTTTAACAGCAACAAATGCTTTTGGGTGGAAAAATGGAATCATTAAAGTAACTAATTACTTATTCAGAGTAGCTGCTGCCACCACCTCCTAGGAACTTGGTCAGTGGGCCAAAAGTTGGGCCACGTCTCACTCACTTTCTCATTTCTGACTCGGACAGATCCATGCCTCTGTAATTTTTATCAGGCAGTTTTATACAAGCCTTTCTACATATAAATTTTTTTTAAAAAATCAGTCCTCACAAGCCTCACCATGTGCCATTGTCCCTTGGAGGCTGAGTAGGAAAGGACCCCCAAAATAAAGATTTGCTCTGTTTTCCCTACTCATCATGCATTTCCTGTGTTGCCGGCTGGGTCGGCTGGGTGTTGTCTCTGGCAGGCTGAGCTGCTCGTGTGCCGCTTCCTCTGGTGGTGTGGCCTCTTCCTCTTTCATCTCAGCTCTCCATGCTGTCAGCAAAGGCTGCAGGGGAACAGGGCAGATGGTGAGGATATGCCTATCTTCTGACATTTTATGGATGAGAACCAGTTATTCGTGGAAAATAGGAAGATACAAATTTTGACTAAATGTCCTTTATTATCAAGTCATTGAAACAGTTATACCTCCTGCTGCCCCACCAATCTCTGAAGTTCTGGGGGTGGCATACAATAAAATTAACTTACTTTAAAACAGTAAAAATAAATAGTCTAAAAGCGTATTAAGAGAGATAGCATGGCTTAGTGTTTTAACTACAGACCCTGGAGACCAGGGTTCAATTCCCCCCACCACAACAACAAAAAGCATATTAAATGATTTGGCAGGTTTTCAAAAGGACAGTTCAAAACATGCTGACTGAGGAATTAAAAAAATAACTTTTCCATGTTCTCCTCCAGCTCACTGGCAGCCTTTCCAAACCCCACTCATACCAGTCAATTCTGACTCTTGCCCCTTCTCACCTCTGTAGCGCTAGCATAGGGGCGGAGGGTATCGATCTGACTTCGGGTTGCTGCACTCATGGAGGGCATGCTGTGGATAGGACGAGGCTTTGGGATTTTGATGACGTTGTAATGGGACATGAGACGGGAAGCCTTGAGATGCCATTCACTGCGGGAGCTGGGGGAGAAAAGAACCAGAATTTAGGCATGGAGGTTCATTGGCCTGTAGAGCCAAAACAAGCCCAGTGACCAATAGGTTCAGCTCTCCTTCCCCAAAACACACACACACACACACACACACACAGACAGGTAGGCATATCAATTGGGTTGCTAAAGCTCAGCAAGGCCCTTTAAAATAAATTCCAGATGCATGTCCAATTTCTTGTTCAAATGGTTCATGAGGTGGAAGGTTTTCTGCTAAATACAATCCTGATGTTTAGAATGAGGGGAAAGTGAGTTTATAGAAATTTAAGGAGTAAATTCAGAGACACGAACACATTTGCACACAATGCATGCGAGCTTTAGGGAGAGCAGTTTCTATTCTGAATCTGTGATCCTGGTTCCTCAATTCCTGTCACCATTTTGAAAGGTACTGCAGAGGAAAAACAAAGGTATTGGGGGGAGTACAGGATTCTATGGCCCTTGTCAAGATGGAGTGGTGATATTTTTGTGTATTTTGACATGTTTGGGAAAGTTTTGTATGATTTGGAGGCAAAAGTTACCTCACAATTGTGCCAAAATCTTTCTTAGGGGCTTTGGGGGACTGGTGTGGGGCTGCAAGGGCCACAAAAGAGGGGTCTGTGGATCCCAGGCAGCCCATGGGCTGCACTATGCCCACCTTTGTGCTCAAGTTGAGAAAGGGCCAATCTACACCAGAGGCCTTGGTAAGCCATTGCTGTCAGCCAGAGAAGACAGTAATTGGCTAGATGGCCCAAGGGGCCTGAACTGCCTTCCTCAACCAGCTGCCCTCCAGAGTATATTGGGCTGCAAGTGCCACATCCCTACCCAGTAAAGGATGATGTGTTTTTTAGCCCAGCACATCTGGAGAATGTCAAGTGGTGAAATCTGTTTTGGGCTATTCTAGAAGGGGCTTGTTGTTTCCTTGCACTGATCTTGCAATGCTTCCATTACATTAACCAGGCATAGGTTCTGCTCTATCGTCCTGTGTCTCTTTCCTCCATTTTCCTACCTGTCCATTATCGCTCCAGCCAGTCTGACCACCTTGCTCTCTGCAGCAAGAGGCTTGAGTGCCTCGTTGGCCTCAATTCGTGCAATGCTTCGGTTCAAAAGGGTCAAGAGGCTCTGCAGGGCGTCATTACGGCGCACGTGGAATATCACATCAAAGCCACTGTCGTCCTCATCCGACGGCTGTTGCTAGGGGAGTGGAGAGGAAGAACAGCAGGGTTGGAAGGGGAAGAGAGCCCCCATTGAGGCAGCATAGTGTAAATCCCTTCTGGTGGAGTTGTGCATTGACTGTGTTGTGAGTTGTGCAAGCAAATGCACACCAATGGGCTGCACAACTGAAGGAACATTACTGCCAGTTTCAGCATTGGCTCAGAATGTGCCTGTACCATGGCATCACATGGGCCACTCCAATTCTGCAACCCTGCACTAAACACCAAAATGCCGTAGGGGAACTGAGGCATGAGATATGGCACCAAGAGGATTCCACCTAGGGTCACTTTCATTTAAGTACATCCACCACCAAAAAGAAAGCCCCAAGTTAGAAGAAGCATAACAGAATAAGAGCATGGAAATTGGGGGGTTTCTTCACTCCCAAGGGCCATCCAGCCTAACCCCATTCTGTCATGTGGGAATACATAATCAAAGCACTCCCAACAGATGGCCATCCAGCCCTTGTTTAACAGCCTCCAAAGAAGGAGACTCCATCACACTCAGAGACATCTGTCAAACTGTTCTTATCATCAGAAAGATCTTCCTAATGTTTAAGTGGAATCTCTTTTCTCATAGTTTGAAGCCATAGCTCCATGTCGTAGCCTCTGGAGCAGCAGCAAACAAGCTTGCTCCATCTTCCATGTGACATCCATTCAAGTATTTAAACATGGCTATCATGTCACCTCCTAACCTTTTCTTCTGCAGGCTAAGAACACCCAGCTACCTAAGCCACTCCTCATAGGGCTTCATGGTTTTCAGGCCTTTAACTATTTTGGTTTCCCTCCCTCTGGAAACCTTCGAGCTTATCCACAGTCTAGCAATAATTACAGGACTGTTAGTCATCTGGAGGAGCCCAGAGTTATAATACCTCCGCTGGAACTCCTCCTGTTTGGGTGTCCTAACTTCTGGACCACAATTACAGGAAAATAAGCTTCTCCTGCCCCCACCCCCTAAAATTGATGCCTTATTTTGATACCTAAGCCCTCCAGCAATACAGCTCAGGACATTTTCTCCCAGGTCGTACTACTGCTGAGAGTACATGGGAAAATGAGAAGTAAGACAATAATCTAGGTCTCACTGCCAACACTTCCTTAAGGCCCTGGGCAGTGTGTCTCAGCACCCTCTCAGCACACATCCTCCGGTTCTGTTCATCTTGGAAGGCCTTCGTTTGGTCCTGCTGCTCAGACTTTTTCCGAGCCATTTCAGCTTTCAGGGTATTCAGCTTTTCTCTGGGGGAAGAAAAGGATTAAAACTCATTAAGGAAAAGCAAATGGCATTTATGTCATGGTATTTTATTTATAACAGTTCCCATAGCTACACCGTCTGCTAACAAGAAGAATCCAAAACTGACAGTCCAAAACTGTGCTGATTCAATATCCATGAAGCATTTCTAGAAGATTTCCTATCCACTGGAAGCAGGTGTTTTGCAATGCTAATGGCTCTTCACTGCCCATTCATGACTAAGCCATCCCAGAATACTTAGCAAAACTACAAATGTAGCTCACAACAGTATTTGTGATATTTTTCCACTCTTTACACTTTCCGGAACAATCTACCCAAAGGAATAATATTAGAATTGTGGTGGAGAGCTCATTGAACACAGCAGCCCTTTTGTAACGTGTTAAGACATTTTGGATCAATTCATAATAAAGCTGAATAGTGGGAGCAATGGGAGAGCTGTGCAATTAACTTATGGAATTCCCTGCCACTAGATGTGAGGGAATGAGAGCCAGCAACTTAGCTGGATGTAAAAGGCAAAGACAAAACTCTTATGTATGAAGACTGGGAGTAGTTAGCACGGCTAGAAAAAATACAATATGGATGACTCTGAGAGTTGTAGTACAAAAAAGAAATTTCTGCAAGGCTCTCCTGTGAAGCCTAGAAACAGATCTAAGCACAAGATCTCCTGCCATTCAAATCACTGACACAAACACTCACTGTAGAAACACTTACCGGAGCACCGAATTCTGCTCCTTCAGCATTTCATTTGTCTCCTGTGTTTGGGCCATGACCTTCTTCATTTGCATATATTCATCCACCTGGGCCTGCAGTTCTTTGCACTTGTTGGTGAGCATCCATATCATCTGTGTACCGTAGGTGTGAAAGCTTAGGAACATGCAGAGAGATCAGCAGCTACCTCTCTGCCTTCAGCTAGCTGGGGAAAGGCTTCACAATTTTAAAAAAAACACAAGACTGACTCTCTTCTCTAAATGCCTACATATATTTAATTATATAAGGGCCTGGGATGAGGAGGAGGAGGATTTAGTAGCACAGTGTGAAGGAAAGCCCAGCCCACCCATGCCCTCCCTTTGTGTCAGAGAAAACCCTGACCTTCTGGTTGCTGAGACTGTTTTTGGCCATCAATTTCTCATTCTCCTCCAGTAAATGCAGTTGTTTCAGGGCTTCTGCATGGACCTCCTTGAGCCGGTCGTTCTCCTGGATGAGCTGGAGGCTCTGCTCCGTGATCTTGGTCAGCTGGATGCTGATGGCCACATTTTCCCGGATGGTGCGCTTGGTGGTCTCTGCCATCTGGCTGTTGGCAACTTTTCGGAACTCAGTCGCCACAGCGTTCACACGATGCAGCATATCTTTCTTCAGCCTTGTTAGGAAGTAGAGAGAAGAAGCGTCAATTCCATCAGACCATCACTGATGGACTGTTCTGAGAGAAATATGTTCCCCTCCAGATGTTGACAGTGCAACTCCCATCAGGCCTCAGTAGGATCATGGGAGCTGCAGTCTGACAAGATCAGAAGGGACACCAGGCTCCCCATCTCTGTGATATGCTAGCCTTTTGGAGCTGCAGGCAAGAATTAGCAAGGGCTACTTGGCTAGCGTGGTGTGGTGGTTTGAGCACTACACCAATTCCCCACTCAGCCATGGAAACCCACTGGTGATCTTGGGTGCCTCATACACTCTCAGCGCCCAGAAAACGCCAAGATAACTTCATTACATTCTTATTATTGGGGAAAGTAGCTACAGTATGGTAGTTCAGTGGTTCCTAAACTTTGCTTCTTCAGATCTTTGGGACTTCAACTCTCAGAATTCCTGACTATTGGTCATGCTGCTGGGACTTCTGGGAGTTAAAGTCCAAAACATCTGGAGAAGCCAAGCAACTTGTAACTAGTCACATTTCTGGTTTCTCCATCTCCCCATTTGTGACGTACATCCTTCATTCTGAATAAACAGCTTGTAAAAAAAGGAACGGCACTCTGTCTCTGCAGCACACACCTCTCTTTATCGATCACAGCTTTTTTCTCCATGTTATAAACGGTAGCCTTGTGATCCTCTTCCTGTTTTGTCAGTTGACCCTCAAGATCAGAAAATTTGGTCATGATCTCATCTTTATGGATCCTAAATTCCTCCAAAGCAGCTAACTTGGCACCTGGCCGAGAGAGAGAAAGAGGGGGATGATCCTTCAGCAAAATGTCTTGAATTCCGTTAACACACACTCCCTCCATTACCCAAGAGTAAATTGGGAGCGGTGGTTGGAGATCAGCAGTCAAAACAATTCAAGAAGTATGCAAATCTAAGGCATGTACATATTGCCTGTTGATTTATCGTGACCCACTCAGTTTCCCAGGGTTTTCTTAAGCAAGGAATGCACAGAGGTGGTTTGTCATTCCCCTCCTCTGACATATAGCCTAAAGAACCTGGTATTTCCTGGCAACAGCAAGAAGAGACAGAGACAGTTGCCCACCCTTGACCTAAACCTTTCCCCTTCCGATTTTCCCAATGTCAGCACTTGTGCCTTACTTAGCGCCATGTTCTCCGAAGTCAGGACATCCTTGGTCTCTTGGAACTCATGCCTGAGCTGGGCTAACTGAGCCTCAAAAGCGTCCTTCTCTGTGTCCTTCACTTGTTGCAGGTTCTGGAGTTGCAACGTAAGGTCTGCAATCTCATCGACTCGCTGGTTGAGCGTCTTCTTCAGAAAGGCCACAATCTCCTTGTTGTCCCCAATCATTTTTTCGTATTCAGCACGGAAAAGATCCTCACTCACTTGCAACTCATCCCATTTCTTCTGGTATCTAAACCCAGGAGATAAACCAAATTAAATCAGAGCCAACATGGTGCTCCAGTTCAAGTTTTGTGACTAAGATTGAGAAGACCTAGGTTCAAATCCCCACTGAGCCCTGAACTCGCCGGGTGACTCTGAGCCAGTTACTCTCTCTCAGCCTCACCTTCCTCAAGTGAAAACTCTATTCCATCAGACTTTTAGGAGTTCAGGATGATTGGCTTTTAAAGCTGCATGTTTTGTTGATTCAATATTTGGTCTTCTAATGAATTGTAAATTATTTTAACTCAACAGATTGTTTTTTTGAATAACACATACATGCTCATAAATAGTTTAATGGTTTTAATCTGTACTCATTTTAATCATTTGTAAACCACTTTGAATCCTGTACTGAGGAAAAGACAGGATAGAAATGAATGAAACTCATCATGATAAACTTACACTGTTTCAACTAGTTTTAAATTGTGATCTTGTGATATAGGATGGGATATAAATGGCCATGCTGGGGGGGGGCAGTGCTATATCCCCAAAGGAAACTTTCCCAAGCACTACCTCTTTTAAGGGCACTGATGTTAAAGAATGTACTTTGCATATTCACTCATTTACATGCACGCATGCACACACACATAAATAGATGATGAGCACATAATACATGCAAAAGTCACTTTACTTACCTGGCTAATCGTCCCTCCAGATCCCGGATCTGAATCAAGTAAAACTCCCGGCTGTGTTCAGGCACAATATCATCATCAATCTCTGGCTCCTTGGCCACCTCTTCCTTCTTGCGCCCTGCTTTCTTTTTGGGTGCCATTGCACTGCTCCAGTCGTGGGTTCAGCTTGCCCAAGCCAAGGCTATTAAGGTCAGGAGTGATGGGAGCTTTTTCAGAAAAGAATCCAACAGGGCCCTTTAAGAGCCATGATGGAGATCTACCGGTTGCTAGGATGAAGGCGATGTACATAGCAACAGTGCAAAGGGATGGTTTCTATCTGGAATGGAACCTTAAAGGGACAGGCACCTTTCCAAGCCACACTGCTGGGCATTCTTTGATTTTCCTTATTTCTTTTACTTAGAAGGCTTCTGCCTTTCATTATAAAGTGCAGAAAACAGAGTCTAGTTTCTACTAATTTTCCACAATCTGGCCTACATTATTTTGCAACAGGACACCCCCTTTGTTTGGAAAACAACAAGAAAAAAAATCCCTATACAGATTAAAATAAATCCTCAGGGAAATTTCTTCCCCAGCCTGGTTCCTGATGAGCTAATTATCTATAAGCAAGGAGCTTGTTCATTCATGGGAGCCCACGGGAACCCACTAGGGTAGCCAGCTACTAAGTAAATGGAGAGAAAAGGAAATTTCAGCTCTTGCTGACTGCACAGGAAGTTGCTCCTGTAGAAATTCCCTTTTGCCCAGCTATTAAAAAGCACAGGAATCTTGTCCTTTTTTGCATCTGACCTACTCTACAGCCCAGAGTCTCAGTTTCACCAAGTTTACTAGTTCTTGACTCCATTATAAGCAACAGGAGCCTTCTTAGATTACAACCAATTAAGAACATAGCTATTTCAAAACAAAACAAAAAAAGCCATAAACAAAACAGAGAAAGACTGTACTGCGCAGCTCTGCAAGGCCCAGTCCCCAATATAAGAGGGAAATGCTCAATTTAATACTCATGGCAACATGAGTGTTCTTTAGCACAATCCGACTTTCAGGCAAGGGGCTTCCTTCACTAAAGCTGGTATAGTCCTCACACAAGGTAAGGGGCCACTCCGTCTCCACATGGGGCATGAAAGTATTTTTAAAAAGCTGGAATGCGTGGGCAAAGTGGAGAAAGTATTTACAGAATAGTCAGAGAGAGGAAGAATTAAACTAAAAATAAGGAGGCAGCCAGCCTAAGTGCAAAATTTAACCATCTCAAATCTGACTACGAAATTAACCCCTGCCCCACACAACACCCCCACACAAAGCAGCTCCTCCTCATCAAAATCCAGGTCCTGACAATGTTCCAGTACCTTTTAGAGAAATTGCGTTCCATCAGAGGCAATTTTTTGGGGGAAAAAAAGGCATAGTTCACTGGTAGGGGATGAGCTTGGAACACCGTTGATCTCAAGTTCAGTCTCAAGAAGCAAAGTAGACAAACAGGTGATGAGAAATATCTTACCTGGAAGCACAGATGATACATTTTGGCTTTGTAAAATGCTGCCTGCTTAGATCTTCCCACATGCATAAAGGACAAATTATTCTTCTGATTCAATATGAGGCGGGCTTTTTAATAATCTTACTTCAAAATATTGCAAGTAGGATTTGATTACTAGTCTTCCAGCCTGCCAAGTCCTCTGCAGATCTATTTCATATGTTCTTCCTTGCTCAACCAATCAGAAAAGAAAGAAAATATTACAAAAATAACTAAAAATAAACAAACACAACTAAAAATAACCATACAAATTAATGTTGCCAGTACATATTAGCTGATTGTTCCAATTGTGTAGCCAAGGTCTTCTCATCACAAAATGTGCTTTGTTGTTGTTGTTTTTTTAAGTAAAGAATTCTGATCCACAGAATCCTAGGGTATTACATGCCGTCCTAAACACTCACTGTTGCCAACTTTCGTTCCCTTGTGCTGCCTGCAGCTGCCTGAACTTCACCTGAGCAGATGAACCTTCTTGGAGATGCAGTGATGTGAGAAAACTGTATGCTGAATTTTTACTGGTTGCACAGGGGTTAGAAAGCAGAGGAGCCCTGGCAGGAAAAGAAGTTGGCAACTACAGCTTTAGAAAGGTGAACACATACTTGTGCAAATTTAAATAAGAACTCATGTTTAATCTGCACTTTAATTTGCCCCTTTTGGTTTAAAAAAAAATACAAAGGTGTATCAGGTCCAGGCTAACAAAGGAAAAACCTGAGACAGAAAGAGCAAAGAAATTGTGTTATTTCTCCTCCATCATCTGCAATCAGAGTCTTTAAGAAAAAGAAGTAGTCCTGTTCTCTCTTATGGAAACTCCAACATCATTTCCTAATGCCCAAGGAAATACAAGATGAACAGAAAACTCCCAACCTTTTACAAATAACTTATCCACATAATTTAAAAGTCAGAATTGCTGGAGTATTCCAACAGCAGACATCAGTGTGAAGTAAGCACCATCCAAGCAGGTTGTCGAGAAAGAGATGTCTGTTTCTACTTAAGATGCAAAGAGGAGAAGGAGGGGGTCTAGGTCACAGCTGTTTCACAACCATCTTGTTATTCATATGGAGATTTTTTTGATTTGAGGAGGTGTTCCAGATTAAGTGCCACTGCTACCACCCAAGCAGGAAGATTTCAGAGCTGCTAGTTCAGCACAAACTGGTCTCTGACACAGTGTCCTCTCTGATTCAGACCTCTCAAATCAAACACAGTGTGTCCTGAGAAAAGGTGAAAGATGGGAGAATCGAGTCCTGCTCTTTCATCTTCCTCAGCCTCATAGGGTGCAGAATGTGATCCTGGAAAGCAAAAGAAGTGTGTTATTTGCACAAATTTTTTTTAAAAAAAATCCCTTGATGGACAATAGGAGGATAACACTCTGGCAAAGAAAGTAGCCATGAAAACAGTAGGTGCACGCCTGTAACATTCTATGAAGTCAGACCACATGGACTCCAAGAGATCTGAAATCTAAGTTCCCATTCAGCCATGGAAACCTACTGAATGACCCTGGGGAGCAAGTCACACCCCCTCTGCCTCAGAAGAAGGACATGGCAAATCCCCTCTGAATAAATTTTGCCAAGAACCATGATAAGTTTGGTTTAGGATTGTCCTAAGTTCAAAGTAACTTGAAGACATACTGCAAGTCCAAAAAGCACTGGGAAGACTGTAGGCTTGCAGGATCCAACTTTATTTATTTTGCTGAAATCCTGTGGTCCACCAACTGAAGCCAAGTATAAAATAGTGGTTCAGGAAGGCAAATGTACATTTGCAGAACAAGGGGTCTCTTTTGAGCAAATGCTCAGCTGAGGAATTTGCTTTCAGCACCCGAACTGGAGTCTGAATGCACACAAATATACTCCTTTTTTTCCTTCAAAACCTTTCTTGCTTAATTCTGGATGCAGGAAAGAAAGCTTTCACTCTGATGTAGTGTGCAAACCACTGGGGAATGAGGAGCTCTCGCTGATCTACCACAGTGCTGAGGAATGTTCTTTTGGGGGAACAACCGTTCCCATCTGGCTGCGGGATTCTGGGAGTTGTCATCCCGCAAAGCGACTTTTCTGGCACATGAGCCAGAGAAGAACCAGTGAATGCTGATCTACCTCCTTGCCCACCTTGGGTGGGTACAAATACATTTGTATGCCTGGCAGCTGTTCTTCGTCACTTTGTACATGACAGCCATCATCTGTTGTTTCAGGCCATTTGGAAACCGGGAAGGGAAAACCTGTCAAGCTTAAGGCCTGGCCACGTGGTTTTGATTACTCTGTGCTTACACTCCTGGCAAGCTTAGGGAACAGCAAAGGGGTGCCAGGCCACAGAGTGTTGCTTCATCTTCTTTCATTGGAGGGCCATGAGCCACTCCTTTCAACAAGACCCTCGTTTTTTAGCTGGAGTAAGAAAAATGGTGATGGAGCACCAGCTTGTGAACAAAGCAAGGAAGCTGTTGTTGCAAGAGCTCCGGCTGCAACCAATCTGTTTACCCTCGCAGTTTCTTTCAAACTCCCTGCCCTGCTGGGTTCAAAGAACTCATGTCTAACACCAGGCCTGAACAAATATCCTCAAGAGAGTCTTTTACAGAGCCTAGGAAAGTTACTTCTTTGGACAACATCTGCTAGAAGCTTTCTACCACCACGACTAGTAGGACAATGCTTCTGGGTACTGACCCCCCCCCCCAAAAATGCAATGTTTCCAAGTTCTGGTTGTTTTTAAGAAACTGTTCTTTCAGCCTTCTCAAGGACCCAAGATGTGCAGACAGCTCAAGGGAAGAGGAAGATCGGCCAAAGAAGCAGAAGAACCACATGAGACTGTTGAAAGACCAGATCAACTGCTGGAATTGGCGTGAGGGCATCAGGAGGAAGGCCAACATCCAGCTGCTCTCTAGTCTTGGCAGTTTTCTAAAGGGCCATGGGTTTTGCCCAGAGGGCAGGCTCCCTGCTGGTGCTAAACGCTCTCAAATAAACAAGACTTTGTCTCAGAGAGAGAAAGAGATGCAAGTGGAGTACAGGGAAGGACCAGCTACAAAAGTCGGTAAGCCTAATCTGGATGACTCCTCATTTTGTACCATCTTTGTTTTAACGCCAAGAATGGCTAGAATGAAAGAGCAGTGGCAGAATGGAAGGATCCGGCCTGTAGCAAAAAGCACCCAGGACTCAGAAAAATTGGCTGCTAGACAGAAAGATGACTCAAGAGTTTTCATTATAAACAAAAGGGGGAAACCTTCCATTTAAGGCCATGCCACGTTGAGATCACAAAGAACTTCAAATGAACTGTGAATGGTACACACAGCGCTGTGTGTAATACAGGCCTTCAGAAAACCACCAGCCCTGTAATATCCAATGTTGTCCTCAGAGGGTGCTACTTAATCTGTCCCAAAAACCTATTAACAAGCATGATCACAGTGTTTGGCTGGAAAGTTCAGTGTACAGCTATAATGGTTCTTTTATCCATAAGGCCCTTGTTCTGTGCAAAATGTACAATTTTCTTTCCAGGGTTGATTTCAGGGGAAACACAATAGGTGAGCTGCCAGCTAAAGATGGCTGTGCAGAGCACATACTCGTTGGTGCTTGTGAAGTCATAAACCCATCAATGATCACCTCCAAGGCCATTTAAAAAGAGAAGATTGCATTTAAAAATAGGAAATTTATATATATATATATATGCATACACACACACACACACACACACACACACACACACCATACAATTCAGTTTTTCAGAAACTGGAGAATTATGTCTTTGGCAGTTTCCAGCAGGGGCAGTTCTTAACTAAAACAAAATACACACTCTATCTCTTGTTTCAGCATCTAAAGTACTTCAAACAAAACCAAAAGTTATCTTTCAGATGGAAGCATGGCCAGCAAAGACCCAGGGCCAGCTGGTGAAGGTGTGTATGTAACCCGCAGGTGACCTCCCATCATTATGAAGGAAAAGTGAAAAATTCCTGCAGTTCTTATTTTAATGATTTACCTGACTGTCTCTCTTGATCCCACAACCCAGATCTTCCCAAAATGATGCTGAAGTCTCTGTCTCTCTCTCTCTCTGTCTCTCTCTGTCTGTCTCTCTCTCACACACACACACACTCAGCCCCTGAGCTGTCTTTTCCCCATCCACTAACTGCTTCTGCATGCATTCCATTTGAAGCAACAATGAAAAACAGGAAGGGCATATGAAAACCAAGTAAATGGGTTGAAGGGGCAGGGATGAGGGATACATCCAGCGAGCTAGAGCTTTTGCCAAAGGTTTCCTCCCACAGACAACTCTGGGTGTTTTCCCATCTGCCGCCCAGCTGTTTCTCAGGCAGTACTTACTGGGCAGATATTATAGCTCATCCCTTGAAGCTGCGTGGAAGGAATGGCCTGCTGTGCTCCCACTGCTGCCTCGAGTGTCTTTCAATGTCTTCTGCGAGCCACTCCAGTCAGTCTTGCGGGAGTCATCGTCCCAGATAGTGGAGGTCTCTGTGTCACTCATCCACTGGGCTTCCCCCGTGTAGTGGGTTGGGTAGGCCAGGAGGGGATGCACAGAGTAAGCTCGTAGGTCCCGGTTGCCAAAATGCTTTTTGTAATCCTCACTGGAAGAGACAAGAGAGAATGAGAGAGAAGAATGAACAGAGTCACCACAGCAAGAATATCCCCTACACCTCCTGTCCCAGCTGAAGAACCATTTTCATGAGCTACAGAATCATGTGTCACAGCTTTTAGAGGTCTTGGGAAGCATCACTTTACTACAGAGGCAGAGAGATTGCACCTTTATGTGCTCCTCTATAGATAAATAAATTCTACAAAGGGACCAGCACTCAAACATATATCTCCAAACACATTGATTCACTGGAAAAAGGTATTGTTCCAGGAAACAGCTTTACCCCCTATTGTGCCAATCATATAGACTGGGCCTAAGATTCTTCCTCAGTTAACAATGGCTCTCCATTACAGTTTGATCAGGATCTGCCAAAAAACTAGCAAGAGTCAGCATAAAAAGAAACGAGAACCAGTCCAGTTTAGTGGTCAAAGTGTCAGAGTAGGACATAGAAGATCTGGGTTCAATTCCCCAGTGAATCATAAATGCATACTGGTTGCCCTTGGGCCAGGATCTCTTCCCCAATTTTCCACCTGACCTAATTACTGGACTATTGTTGGGTGAGGGGAGAAAGCCATGTATACTGCCATGAGCAAATTGGAGGAAAGATGGCAGATCAATGTAATTAATAAATAAAACACCATGTAAAAATAAAATGCTATTTAAAAAAGAAATAAAATACCACTCTTTAAAATAAAATTAGACACCACACACCACACGAGGTAAGCAATAACAGCAGCAGCAGCAACATGATGATCTAGTCACAAACTAAATTTTCAGCATTTTTAAAATGAGGGATTGGTTAAATGGGGCTTGGATGGGCATTTTTCCAGACTGACTGAGCCATACATTCCTGCATGGGAGAGGGTTGGACTAAATGGCCCTTGGGGTCTCTTCCAATGCTATGATTCTACAGTTCTGGATAGAGCAAGCCCTGTGCCAAAAAGGGACCAGGTGAATTTCTGGTTTGGCACAAGAGCCTGGCTCAGATGGAAAGTCTGGAAACCTAGCCAAATGGCTGGGTTCAGCCTCGGCCTGCTGCCTCGAAATCACATTCCCAAATGGCCCTGAGCTGCAGCCAAAGCCATCAGCGGGAAGCTGTGCAGCGAGCCAAGGAAAAGGTTGCCCTCCCAAGCTCTGTCGCTGCTCCACTTGTTGGCAAGCCTAGCCTGCTTCCTCCTGCTTTCCTGCACAGCCAGCTCAGGGAACCCAGGGATCAGCCTGCTGGTTGCTCTAATGTTAGGAACAAGAGACTGGCTAAAATGTCTGGAGTGGCACCTCCTTGAGTGGGCCCAACTTCCCTGCTGCACTCATGAGTGCCTGCTACGCCCCCATTTCTCTGGAATCAATCCACAGGAGCACACAGAAGAAGAAAAGGCAACATTCCTCATTCCCTGTACAGCCAATAGTCAGGGATTATGGGAACTTCAATCCAACATCGGAGGACCTAGCGGAAGGTCCTGCGTGAAATACTTTTTTTTTTTTAATTGAGAAGGGCTTCCAGAAACTGACTGGCTGCTGAGGAAGGGACTTTTACCTGCTGTACCTTCTTTTACCACTATGTAGTTAAACTATAAATTTGTTGTTAATTGTCATCAAGTAAATTTTGGCTCATGGTGACCCTATGAGAGACATCTAAGTCGCCCTGTTATTACCAGCCCTCTCAGGTCTTGCAGATTCAGGAATGTGGCTTCTTTGATTGAATCTATCCATCTGTAATGCAAACTTCCTCTTTTCCTACTGCCGTGTACCTTCCCAAGCATTATTGTCTTTTCTAGAGAGGCATGGCTTCTTGTGCTACATCCAAAGTACGATAGCCTCAGTTTACTCATTTTGGCTTATATGGAGACTTCAGGTTTGATCTGCTCTAATTCTGAATGTTTACTATTAAAATTGTTCTATTAAAGCCATTGTTCAAATTTCATTCATAGGAAAATGGCAGGACAGAAATCAAAAAAATAAAAAATATCACATATGCATATGCACACAACCACACAGAGACCCGCACACAACTGTTATTTGCCCCCCCCCATTTCTCTGTCTTCATCTGAATCATGACTCCCCCCACCCCAATCCACAGTTGCTATTTTAAACAGAAAGGGAAAAATCAAAACAAATGACAACACTTTTCACGCCATGCTTCATTTGGCCTCAAAATCATGCAGATTAGCCATAGACGTTTGTCATGTGTTAGGTTTCCAATGACAAATTATCCTGCAGCCAACCCCGCCAGTGTTGTCTACACACAGCCCCTGCTCCTTTTCCTCCTTCCCTCCTCCACCACTGCTGGGAAGTCACTGATTATTCTTTTCCACAGCCTTTCTTTGACTGGAGGGAAATGAGGGAATGAGCTCATACAACCAGATGTTTTCCCTTAAGAGGCAAGAAGGAAGGGGAGGGTTAGGAGTGGGCTGGGGGATGTTTCGTTTTGTTTTATGAGGATGGAATTCTGTTTAACCAGTTCTGAAGGCCTGGAGGAGTTTTGGAGGTTCCTAAACCTGGATAGCCAGAATGGTATAGTGTTTTGATTGCTGATTCAGGACTCCAGGAGACTAGGCTTTGAATCCCTGCTCATCTGTTGGTTAATATTATACTTACCATTTTAAGAAAAAACTCTTTGCTTTCTTAGAATGAGCTGTTTAACTGTTTTACTGTAACTGTTACTTTCAGTTGTTTTTAAAAATCATCTGAATGTTTGTGGTATCACTTGTAACAACAAGTAGTAAGTTATTTGTAACTAGTTATTTCCAACATTTGCACTCATGTTACCTCATGTGACAGAATAACTATCTCTGCCTCACCTAAGTAGACTTAAATCTGTGAAAACTTATGCTACCAGATTCTTTGTCTCAGTAAGTCTAAAAGATGCTACGAGATCCCTTTGCTCTGCTTTTTAGTTCAGCACAAGCAGAGCTGGTGGAAGAAAACGTGGTGTCTAACTAATTGATAAAACAGGTGAGTCAAGAAAGTAGGCCCATTTATAAATTACAAAAAAGGCAAACAGATCATACCCTCCCATATCAGGATGGTTAAAGCAAGTGGAAAAACTGCATATATTTGAGCTGAGTTTCTTAAATACAAACATAGTGACCTTTTGATAGCAGTAATTGCTTCAGGCCAGTTATAGGGCTTGGGCCAAAGCCTATAAGCATTGGTGGCACTTCAGGTTTAACAAGGGCAAGCTCCACAAAGAAAGAGTTATCTATAAGGGCCCAGAGTTGAGTGTCCATAAATGAGTTGGAGCTAAAGAACCAACCAGACCTGGCTTCATATATGCACTGGAATGATAGGCCAGCATTTGCTTTTTCAAAGAAAACACAGTCCATGAAACTGTACATTCCATTCCCTCTCATTCCATTTCTGACTCATACAAGAGGTCATCCACTAAGGGATGAGGGGAGGGAGAGAAGGAGCCTGAAATGAGGTTGGCAGCAAGAGAAAATATTTTGTCAAACAGCTGGGCCTCACTTTATGAAAGGACATATCTTATAAGGGGAGCTAGAAGATAATGGTTTACAATATTTATATATTTGGCTATTTATTACCTTTGGTATTTATTACATTAGAGTCTTCCTCCAATGGCTTCCCACTCATATAATTTTATCCTCACAACAACCTTGCGAGAGCAACTGGCCCAAGGTCACCCAGTGAACTTGATTGTTCAATGACAACTTGAAACTGGATCTCCCAAGTCCTACAATGCAGGGGTGTAGCTAAGGAGATGGAGCAAAATGAGAGCATTCCCCCCCCAAATGAGAATTCTGCCCCCACTGAAATTTTCCTTCAGTCCCTAAATTTATAGCATGGCAGAGAGGGAGACATATCACTTCCTGTCATCACTTTGGGAGGAACCTCAGAAGAAAATGGAGGTTTTGGAACTGCTGTGGGAGGTGCAGCCCCCACAGGGAGATCTGGGAAGGGGGAATTGATCTACAGCCTCCACACAGTTGTCCACTCCTGCTGGACAGGAACAGCATTTCATTGCAGCTCCCACTTGCACTTAAAAGCCCTTCTCCACGAAAAACACTGGGGTGTTTTTCAGCATCGTTATGAGAGTTGTTAAGACAGTCATGCATTTTTGTATAAATTTCTGTCCTTAAAGAAATAACCAAGTTGGCACACTGTAATCTCATAAACAGGGAAAATCATTCCATCTTCTCTCTCTGCCCACCTTCCCACCAATGCACTCAAGAAATGTCCACATTTTTTTTTCAGGAATGCTCCTTACTTGGGGTGTTTGTCATACATGATGGGCAGAAACTCATCCACTGGCAAGATTTTGGAGAGGGGCTGTGCATCAAGCAGCTTCTGAGCCCCCTGTCGTGAGATGACATAAGCCAATGTCCAGTAGGAATATTCAGGAACCACAAGATTTCTCACATCTTCCACCAGCTCCTCAACCTCTGAGTTCACTTGTTTTCGACCCAGATATCTGAAAAGACACAGGAAAGCCAGAAGATTTGGAGTATTTCTTCTGGTGTTATTTCTCTTTTATTAAGAGTAACACACAAGGCTCCAGGATAGAGCAAATGTTTTGAATGCAAAAGCTTTGGTTTGTCACAAAAGCTTTCACAATTTCCAGCATTCCAGAACTTAAACCCACACCATCTAACCCAACGTACATCAGGTCCCAGTCCATCTGCATCTGCTCCAGGTCATCCATCAGCCTCAAGAGTCGTTGCTTGAAATATGCCTCAAATCGCACATCATCTTCTAGCACAACTGACTTCTCCAGCCCCTGCTTGACTATCTGATGAGGAGACACAACATACACAAACACAGTGTCAGAATCTGCAAACCTCAGATTCAATCTCAGCTTCTTGCCCTGCAATGCCACCCACACTAAATGGCCAGATACTCAGCCTATCCAGACCAGATGAGCTTAGCAGCCAATAGGGTAGGAACAGAACAAATATAACCTTTGGCCCACCTGAGGTCCCAGATCTGTTTGCAAGCCCTTCAACCACCCCGTTTATTTTCAGGCCTTAAACACTGCTGGGAGCAGTAGTTTCCTTGAAAAAAAACCCTGTCCCCTGTCTACCATTACAGATCCAACTAAGTAATCCTGTTAAAATTACTAATGACCATAGCTGCAAATTATTATATCATTACATTTCTTATAGCTCAAAAAGTCCATAAGTGGTTTCCAATCTTTCAACAACAACAAAAAAATCTTCAATTGGCATATCCTTTAAAACTCATGTTAGTTTGGGCAATTTGGGCTAACTCAGCAATCATAATAATCCACTCTTCTGTTGTCTGTGCTTCAGTCTGCTTCCAGGTTTGAGCAAACAATATTCTTGCTGCTGTTATCGTATAACAAAGAAGTAATCCGCATTTACTCTCTAATTCTCTCCCAGTCTTGAGCAGACTGACCCTGACAGAAGCTGCCTCTTGCTGTCCCATACTACTATAGCTGTCTCCTCTGGCCCATCTTGGCCCATGCCCTCTGCCTCTCTTCCTTGCCTTACCAACAACCAAGGCCACAGCCAGACAGACAGCTCTGGACTCTCTCAGTCTGTGCTCAGCTTGGCCAACAGGGTCTCATGCTGTTACTGAAACCTGTCTTGGCCAGCTTCTCCTCTGTGCTCAGCAAACCCATCTCCTTCTGTTTTTTCTCCAATTCTGCATGGGCCCTTACCTCCTTCCAGACATGATAGTGGCTGAGGAAACATCCAACCTCTCCCTTGGTGAGTGTCCTGCCTGAAAAGGGGTCATAATAACCAGGCAGGAGGTCCACACCCAGCTTCTTGATGCCGCTGCTGTTTAGGGCACTAGCAAAGAAAGAGATAGAAGAGGCTGGCAACAAAGTTCCCCCAAGAAAAACACAAGAATGTGGCAATATGAGATGCCCTACAACAATCAACCACTTCTGAAAAGATTGCAAGCAGGTAGGGTTGCCAAGGAGAAAAATGGAGAGGACTCCTGAACCCTTAATGGTTGAGAGGAGATTTCAGCAAGTGTTGCATGCAACTTCATTGTATAACAAGAAACATCTGCTGGAATTCACTCTGATACATATAACCACTAAAGGTACAGGAGCATCTCCCAAAACAGTGGTATTCCATCACCTTCCATCCACAGCATTAACCACCAAGGGGTCTATCTCCAGCTCAAAGAGAGCATCAAGCATACGTTGCCGCCGGTCTGGACGCCGTGCCAAATTGATGAGGAAAATCTAGGAGATACAAATGAAAGATCAGAGCTGTGTGAGAATAACAGGGCAACATAACTCCTCATGGAGGTGTGATTAAGTCGGGCTTTGGAGTATCTGAAACTATCAGCATTTTTCAAAAAAGTCAATCAAGTTTGTCAAATTAGATGCTAAGCTGGGTAACTCCAGCACTTTTGTCCAAACCCAACAAAAGATTATGGTACTTTGTGTGTGTGTGTGTGTGCAAGCATGTGTACACACACTCATACATACATACATGCAAACAAATAAAAAGCAAGCTCCTAGTTCTGATGTTTTTGAAGAACAGTAGCATTTCTTGGCCACCAGCAATCTTTGTGTTCTGTGTACGTGATGCCCTCAAATGCACTGTTAAAACAGTTCTCCAAATTTCATCCACAGCCATAAAGACTATTTATTTATTTACTTTTTTTATTTAATGAATGTACATCCCACCTTTCTCCTGAGATGGAACTTAAGGTGACAAGAGACTTACTTTAAAAGCAAAACTGAAAGCCAAGGGAGAGAAGAAAGCCTGTAATGACCTGTTACTAGCCCTGAATCCCTACATTCCAATTTCAAGCCTTTTGCTTACCTCATCAAACCCAATTTTCGTAGGGTGCTTTGGGGGGAGGTAGACGTGGCTGGAAGGCAACATGGGGGGACCGTCCACTGCAAGAGAGACACAGAGCATGGAGTGGAGGCAACATAGCTGATCAGGTTTTACGTATTCCCACCTATTACGATGTTTTCAGCATGCTGCCCAGCAACAACATTGGCATATTACAATCCCCATGGTTTAGTCTATCAGATGTGCCACCTCTTTGCTCCTCTTTTCTCTTCATGTTCTTTGCAACATAAACACATACGCAATTGGCTGGCATCCTGTTTGGTAGCTACAAGATCATAAGCAGGACTTGTAATCTCATAACTTTGGAGATCCATATTTATGGTCATTAATGACTGACCTTGATCCCCAAAACAAGCATGCTACTTCCAAACCAAAAGATTGGGAAGCACTGCAAATTGCAGTGCTGGGAAATGACACCTCCTGGTTGCAGCGAGAGCTCCCTCATTGTAGGAGGGAAATGGCCAGTTGAACACTTGGGGTGCTTGGTGTTGGATAATAGATATCCTAGGAGAGACTGCAGACAAAGCAGTCTATTTTCTACGCACAACTATTTCTTCCTCTCAGAGTACCTCAGTTATGTAAACCAGGGGTGGGCAACCTCCAGTCCTTGACCTAATTTTGCAAAACCTCATTTGAAATCAGTTCAGACTTCTGGTAAGAGCTGTCTTTCCCTCTCCTGCAAGCTTGCTGGGTGGAAAAGAAAAGTGGGGAAAGTGAGAGAAGAAGGTAAAACAAGAAATGGGCAGCTAAAAGAAATAGAGAGAAAAAGAGAGAGAAAGATGGCATAGGTAAAGGAATGGCACAGAGAAGCGGGGAAGGGAGAAGAGTGATGGAAGAAGCACAGAAAGAGGAAGACAGAAAAGGTGTTTTCAGGAAAAGAGAAAGGTGTGCAGTTTTTGTAACTTGTGCCTATAAGTATTGTCCAACTAACCCATGGCCTCCAGGATGAGATGTACAAAGTTGATGCGT
Source organism: Ctenosaura bakeri (assembly GCA_948474755.1). Lineage (NCBI taxonomy): Eukaryota > Metazoa > Chordata > Lepidosauria > Squamata > Iguanidae > Ctenosaura > Ctenosaura bakeri. The sequence continues at coordinate 93,385 of CAOLHI010002828.1, read as the reverse complement.
TCGTCCTCCAGTGTCTGATGTGATTTCACAGGCACATTAATGTAGCCAAAGTGTTCCTGGTTACACAAATACATCTGGGCTCCTGCATCGAAGGAACAAAACTTTATTGGAAATTGCCCCGGATTCTTTTTTCAAAAAAGGGTTGCATAAATAATATTTATTTAAAATAACAAAAAGCGACAAGCAGCATAACAAGTAACAGAATGGGTTGCTTCTTTTGCAACAATAACAAACAGAAAAAAATAGGATATTTTCCAAAATGCATTACTTCTAAAAGGTACATTTCCAAACTCTCCCCACCCCTGCACTACACAAACGCTCCCAGAGTTTCATCCACCCCTTTCCTCTCTCTCCTGTTCTCACCTGCAACTTGACAGAAGTATGCAAAGACAATAATGTCGTCAAACGGCCATGTGTAGCTGGGATGGGGAGGGTAAAAGGCGAGGTTGGCAGTGTTGCCCTTCTGTAGATCAATCAGGAAAGTAGCATATACCATGGGGACAGGAAAGCACCCAATGCGCTGCCTGTTCTTGGTGGGGAAATAGTCTGCTGTCCTGCGGTAGTAACCCTGGATTGCAGAAGAAAAACATTTTTAAGAAAGCCCATGACCAAGGTGCTGAATGCTATCTCACCATGCAAGTTCAGCACCTTGGACAGCCACTTTGCAATTCAGACTTAGGCTTGGACTAGATACTGAATTGCAAAGATGCTCAGTGACATACCAGCCAGAGTACCCAATGTGCATTGGTGCCAATATGCACTGGGCATTATGAACTGTGCAATTCTAATTCCCACATACATAAGACCACTTATGAAAATGTAAGTCCCCAACATAATTCCAGCCATGTTTATCAACTGGTTTTAATTTTATGGATAGTTCAATGACATTTTTAACTTTTGTGTGTGGTATGTTTTTAGCTTTGTCTTTTTTAGCTGTTGTAAGTTTGCCTTGAGTCTCAAACTGAGAAACGAGCAGGAAATTAATAAATGTCCATTCGGCTGGCTTACCTGAGGAGTGATCCCGCACCAAAAGTTTGAGTAGTATGTCTGGGATTCCAGCATGGGTGCCACAACAGACATGTTCTGTGCAATGAGGAACTTCAGAGTCTGGTTGTTTGTCAGGATACTGTCAGTGTCTGCATACTAAGTAAGGGCAGAATTGAAACACAAGACAGTCACACTGTCTCAGTAGCAAGCAGATCCTTTTGAGGGACCTGGGCAGGTATCACAGTACCTCCCCAGGATAAATAAACTGGACTGCTAAATGGAAAATCTCCCCACTTGTGGCTGCCCAAAGAGTGGAGAAACAGTAGGCAGGTGAGGTTGGGGAATATGAGGGGGGAAAGAGAAATGTAAGTTTAAAACTGAGACCCAGAGTGGTGTACTGGTTTGAGAACTGGACTACATCCCTGGAGACCAAGGTTCAATTTCTCATCTGGCCATGGAAACTCATTGGATGGGGGTTGAGAGTGTGTGACACTGGACATGTCACACACTCTCAACCCCAGAAAATCCCATGAGAAGTTCACTTTAGAGTCACCATAAGTCAGAAATGACTTGAAGGCATGTAAAAACAACAAAGTGGGGAGATTTTCCATTTAGCAGTCCAGTTTATTTATCCTGAGGAGGTATTGTGACACCTGCCCAGGAAGGCTGGTCTGGAGGATAGGGAACAAATGAAGTTAATAATAGTTTAGGGGAGAAGTTTCCCACAATAGCAGGGAACAAAATTCGGAATTAAGAGTTAGCAAACTCCTGTGCTCCCCACCTCCCTCCATAACTGCAACCAATTATTGGGCCACCTTACCAAAATGTAATCAGCCCTTTCAGCCCGGGCAAAGGTCAGGGCTTCCTGTTTGAGCCTCATGATGTGTTCAAAGCGCTCCTTTGTCCAGTCCTTGGGCCCCGTTTCATCAGGATAAGAGCTGAAGGAAGAGACAAGTGTGGGAGCTCAAAGGGCAGGATGCTGTGCATTTTCTTTCTTTTCAAGCACTGACTTGATGCAGGTATTCCAGAAAGCATGAAAAACAGCCGCCGCTGCCACCATTCACCAGCAAGTTATGTCCAATCAGGACCTCCTATTCTAGCTTGAAAAACCAACTGCGCATTTTATGGTTTGCGAGGTTGATACCGCTGCACTACCTTAGGGTTTCCAAATTGGAGCAGAACAAAAGCATTATATAGTGTGCAAAGTCTTCCCAGATTATAAATCTGCCTCTAGCAGGGCCAATTATAAGGAATTATGGGAACTGTAGTATAAAACATTGAGAGGAACAAATATTTGCCAGTCCTAGATAAAAGGAACACCCAACATATTGTACAACTATGAAACTCAAGCAGTGATGGGAGCCACTGGCTCGGTGGTTTCCAGGGATCCAAAGCCATCGCGACCATCCTTCATTTTCACACACTTCTTTAAGAAAATGTATTTACTTTTGAACCCAGCAACATAAAAACGGCAGGAAACAAAAAATTTCTTAAGTATTTAGAAATCAAACAAAGATAGCACAAAAAGTCTTCCAAAGAGTTACCTTGGCTCCCCCACAGCTCTCCATTCAATGTACCGGTAGTGGCTTTCCATGGCAGTAAGCCATTCGCGCAAGATTTCTGTTGTGTTGTCCACATTGTGATCAGTTGCACACCTATCAATCCACAATAATAAAGATGACATCAGTTCTTCTCCCCATTGCTTGGTTTTACTCAACATCACAAGCAGCCACAGACAGTGGACTCAACATTAGGGGTTAAAAAGGGGCTACTGGGAACCTGTGGGGTGCATCCAGCTCTCCAAAAGCTGAGTTGGCCACCTGCTGCTCTCTGAATAGGGAGCAAAGCTGATGGGCAGGGATGGCGTGAGTTAGAGTCCAAAATATCTGGACAGCATCAGGTTGTCTAGCCCACTCCAAAGCATTTGCCTAGCTACACCGAACCCCCTAATTTTAGTCTGCAGTTCCCATCAGGATACAAAAACACAATAAATGTAATCATTACATGGTCAATAAGAGACCATCTGGAATGGCTATTGGTCACAGCAGAGCAGCTCTCTTTACCCTCGTGCCCTCCAGATGTTTTAGATTTTGATGTCCCTCAGCCAGAGTTTGTAATTCAACAACAAACCACAATTTCTAGTTGTGGTTCACGGCTGTTAAACGAACCAGCTTCAGATAGATAAAGCAAGAATTCAACAAAACACAACCTGGTTTACTATCAAGTGCAAACGCAGTCATTTTCTAAGCCAGAGCTTCGAAAAGTTAATTTTTAGGACTGCTATCACCAGAATCCTCCAACAAGATGGCTGCCTGAGTGATACTGGGGTTTATATTCCAAAAAAGGCAACATTGCTATGTAATCTCATCAGTAGCAACTCTTCACAAAATCCAGGCTGAACATTTTTCCAGTGTTGCTACTCTAGATCTTTTTGAGGTATCTTGAACTTGGGAACTCTGACATACAACACCTGTGTTAGACCAATCAGTTATAACTCTTCCTCAAAACATCACATTTGATGGGACTCAGATCAACTGTGTTTGGATAGCTCCACTGCCATTAAACTACAAGTCCAGCAGACTACTGAATGTGCCAGAGACCAAATGAAAACCAGTGGGAGCTTCTAATATTTGCAAGTTTATTTCAAAGCCACTTTCAACTTCAGAATGACAACCATCTTGGCCTGAAGACTGACACAGCCTTCAGTCTGCTCTGGTTATGTTCTGAACAATGAAAATTTTCCCTCAGCATTGGCTAGGAAGTCTGCAATTCAGTCTGTGCTATTACAACCCATTGACATTCTCTCCTCCCCAGCCAATTCCTTGAAATGACATGTTCGTTTTCCAAATGGCTCCTGATCTGAGTTTGGCTATGCCAGCACATCATCTCTTGACGTATTTATAGCTTGCGGCTTGTACTCTTGTTTGTCAGAATTTGCATTTGCTGGCATGCCTGCTCTTAAAGGGATAGTTATGCTCTGGGAGGGTGGTATGTGAGGAGGGCCTGCCATCATCATGAATCATCACCATCCCTTCAAAGATGAGCACTGTGCAAAGATTGTGTTATAATAAGGGAGGGACATTTCTGGCCCTCCAGATATTTTGAGCCACATCTCCCATCATTCTTCACCACTGGCTATGCTGATGGGAGCTGTAGTTTGACAAAAGCTTGGAGGCTATGAGTTGCCCATCTAATCATAGACTAGTGTAAAAGAGGCAAACCACAGAACAGAGCCAGGGAACCTTTGGCCCTCCAGATGTTTTTGGACTTCAGCTCCCCTGAGTCTCAGCTTCCATAGCCAAGACAACTTAAGGTCTAATTTTTTCCCAGCTGTGCCAGAAGGAAATGTGAAGGGGGAAGCAGAAATCTGAGTTCTAATGCTCTGCAGAAAAGGGCTTTTTTAAAAAAAAAGAAAAATATTATATTTTTTTAAAAAACAAGGAGAAACAATCACAGGAGTCATGGGGCACTGAGAGAAAAGGAGCAGTGAAGCAGAAAATGAAAGTGGATTTAACCAAGAGAAAAGGTAAAAAGGAAGAGATAGTAAATACAGAAGAATAGCTAACCAAAGAACCTACGTGGCTAAAATGATTTTAAAAAAAATACCTAGAAGCCAGTGATCAGACATGTATGGGTCAGACCACATGCAGGTAAACCAAGTAAGCAACAGAGTTAAGAATGATGGAATTTGAGAAACATGCAAATGAGGAAGGAGAGAAACGATTACAACTGAGGATCTGGGAAGCAAGCCAGCATTTTTGCAGAGGAAGGAAACAGATAGAAGAGTTCCAAGTTCTGCCTTATTTCATCCTGACCTAGGTTCAGGCAGATTTTCAAAGAAAGTTTTGAACAGTGTACTTTATAAAAGAGAACTAAAAAAAAACTTTGCAACCCAGTCTTTACATCAAGAGCTCTCTGCCTTGGTGGGCCACCCTTGGGTTATGAAGGGAAGAGGAGGTTCCAGAACTTTGCTGGTGCGTTCAGCCTCACCAGCCACAAACTGGGTGCATTGAATGTCTTCTTGTAAAGCTAACTGCTGACCTATCTTGGGTTTGGAGATATCACTGCCCTCTCGCTGCCCACATCTTCCCAGTGTGATTAAGGGGAAAAAGTCACAGTGTGGCTTTCATATTAATATTACAGAACCCTAGACATCCCTTTCTTTCATCTTTCTGCATTGGGACCAGTGTCCCAATCTGCACACAGGCTGCATGTAGACACAAGGATTTTTTCTGTTTGTTTATCTTCTTAGTTATGTATCAGGCCTTTCCTGACCCAGTATGCTCAAGGTGACAGACACTGCTCTTCTCCTCCTTGCTTTATCCACACAACAACCCCATGAAGTAGGCCAAGCAGAAAGAGAGTGATTGACCCAAGGTCAAAAGGCAAGTTTCATGGCTCAGTATGAACAACTCTCCAAGCCTTTCCAATGTTGCTTAAAGGGATTCTACAGCCAGCCCAAAATTGAAGTTCTCTGTTTTCTAGAAGTTACTCTTCCTCTCTTCAGCAACTCTGAGCAGGCTAGGAAGGGAAAGCCCCAAAACATTGCTAGAGAGGAGAAAAATACTGTGCGTGTGTGCATGTGTGTGTTTAAAAGAGAGGAAAACTAGAAACTAATACACACCAGACTCCCAATCTAGGATCTTGCCTCCAATCCCTGCTGCCAAACTGGATTGAGACACCATTAGACTGCTGTATTGCTTTAGCAGAGACAACAGATGGAAAACAGCTCATGCCCTCTTTCAAAAAAAGAAAATAATTATACTGCTGGAGTAAGGTTTCCTACAAGCTCATAGAAAAGGCTATAAAACACGCCTGCAATAGATCTGCCTTGGAACAAAAGAGAAAGGGAATCCCTTCAGTCTCTCTAGACCGCTGAGGTGAGGTGAGAATAGAAGCTACAATGCTAGGAAAGCACATGTCCAGGAAGGAGAGGAAATAGCAGGAAGGAGAGCAGGAAGTGCCCGTTATTTATTTGTTTATATCATGCTGCTCCTCCAAAGAGCTAAAGACAGCATACCTGGCTCTCTCCCTCCCCACTTTACTTTCACAACCCTGTGAGGTAGACCAGTTTGAGAGAAACAGACAGGCTGACCCAGAGACAACCAGAGAATTCCATCTTTCAGTTGGACTTGAACCTGAATCTCCCAAATCCCAGCCCACTACACCACACTACCCCACTGGATGCAAAGGAGCCAGTATTATTCTTGCATTTTGAAGAAGGTATTTCCCAGCCGTGAAGAAGAGTTCATGGCAAGAGCAACCTTGTCATTGTGACATAATCAATTCCTTAAGAAGTTAATATCAGAAGCATTTAGAATTCTGTCTTGATTGTCTTTATCACCCACACAGTGATGGTTACAACCAATAGTTTTGGCTACCATGCAGCCCAATCCAAGCAGGGAAAGCGGGGGAGTTCAATCATTTTTCTTCCCTTCCAAGGGATGGTCTTTAAGACTGGCCTTACCACTAGGCTGAGTGAGGTGGTCACTTCAGGCAGCAGAAGTCAAGAGGTGGCAGCAAGTTGTTGGAAAAGAGAGCTGTGTGCTATTGTCTGGGCTGCTGTGTGCCTTCCAAATTAGTTTGTTGCCTCCAACTGGGGTGGAGAACATTCTCTCAAGGCCACTGTTGTAGAAAGATTTGGCTGGAGAGCCAGCCTGCTTTTGTATTTGGAACAGGAAAAGCAGTGCCATCTTGTTCTTTGCCTCAGGCAGCTGAGTGTCTTTGGATGGCCTTGGAGGTCTCCATTGCCAAGTGGAAAGGAATCAGTTAAGGGAAAGCAAAAGAGGTAGATGTGCATTTGACAGCTGTTTCCTGAGATTCCCACTGTCCACCTTCATAAGAATGTACATTTAAACCTTACAAAATGAGCAGGGAGGGTGCATCCTTACATGGCTTGAGTCTACAAAGCAGTAACTGAGGTGGCTCTATCAAATCCTAGTGGATCTGGGGAAAATAACCCTCAGCCTGCTTCAAAGAGGCTGAGGGTTATTTTCCCCAGACCCACTAGGTTGCTAGGACTGCCTCCAAAAATCACCCCAAGAATGACCAAAGCAAACCAAGCAGAGGCCCTACAGCTCTCCTGATGACATTCAGTGCCTCCTTGACCAACTAATAATTCACATTTATTGTCCTGCACCCCAAAACCCATGAGCACTCTGGATAAGACTAGCTTCCAAATTGCATCTACATGTACCTTGAAGAAGCAACCCCAAACCACCCAGGCATGGCGAGGTGCTTCATGCTATGGAGGTTCTGAGTGGGAAAAGATTTATTATCTCCCTAAACTTGAAATACAACCTGACTCAGTCAAGCCAAAGCACAAAGAAGGGGCTCTTCATACATACACCCAAACTCCCAGACACACCAGAACCAGCTCACACAAATCTACACACGCACCCCCTCAGTGCTCCCAAGTCCTCCTTGATCAAGCCTGCAAATATCTAAACTAGTCTCTCAAAAACGGATAATGCCAGCCCCGTCAAAGAAGCTCTTAGAAAGGTTTATATTTTTCTTTTTTACTACATCTCCCAGAAGCCGCATGAAGAAGAAAAGAAAAGAAAATAGAAACTCTTGTCACACAGAGCTCACATTTTTCGGGAAGGGGGGGACTTCATGCCAAACATATTGCCCTTAGGGAGTGTATGCTGCCTAAAACTCCACCTGGCCTTCCCCCTCCCGCACTTCCTACCCCAAAAGTAACCGATGCACAAAGAAAAGCTTCTTCGGATGGGTATTTTAAACTAAAGGCAAAGATATTAGCTTTCGAGAAGCCTGGGAAAGGAGACCCCAAGTTCCCCCCAGGCTATCCCTCCACGCAGTAGGCTGCGGTCTTTGCGACCCCCCTTCCCTCTTACCAGATGGAGATGCGCCCCTTGGGGTAATCCATGCGCTCCAGGGCGCCCAGGTAGTGGGACAGGGAGTGTTGGGCGTTGCGGGCTAGGATGGCGAGGACCACGGTGGGCAGCTCCTCCTGGCGCCCGGCTGGGCTCCCCCTCCGCCTCCCCGCCCCCTCCGTTTCCCCCTCCTGGGCCGGGGAAGAGACCCCCAAAGCCGAGCCCAGGAGGAGAAAGAAGGCGCACCCAGGAAGCCCCCGAGGACCGAGCGCAGCCGGAGTCATGTTTGGGAGGCTGCGGAGCTCGGTGGGCAGGGGGAGGAGGGAGGCTCGGGAGGGGGGAGGAGGGGCCAGGGTCAAGGGGGAGGGGCCAGGAAGCTTTCGTGGTGGGGGGGCGACGGAGATCTCGGTCCTTTCAGGGACGTTGCAGAGCCGCCCTCTCCGCCCGACTTTCTAGCTCCGTAGAAAAGATTCGTACTACGTTAAGATTTCGGGCAGGGGTCTTCCTGGAGATGCTGGGGACTGACCCTCGCACCTTCTGTGTGCAAAGTTGGGAGGGGGCTATATGATCCTCCCCCTACTCCATCTTGGTCCCCCAAATTCCTTTGTGGTTCCCCGTTACGGACGGAATGTACGGAATTGCCTGTCAGCGGAGGTGGTGGGGGAGGCACAGATGTAGCTACGGGAGGGGATGGGGAATTGGGGCAGTGCCCCAGATAATAACTCGTGCACACACACACACCCAAATGTGAATTTTCCTTCAGTCTGCAAATTCACAGCATTGCAGAAAGTGTTCACACTCGAACACTACATTCCTTTGGTCACTTTTCTCTTTGGACACCTTAATTGGTATGTCAATGCTCAACTGAAATTCTGTTACTGCAAAATTTGGGGCCTGAAAGAAAATGTCATGGGGATAGTATGGGGGGGGGGCAGGTCGTCAGTGCTGGTGTCCTCAAACCCTGGTTGGAAAAAGAATCTACAACAAACCTGGTTGCCTTTTGTCCATAGCATGAAGGTTGACACTTATCTACCTAAAGGCAGCAGATCTTGTCTGGTTTTGGAAGCTATGCAGGGCCAGGCCTAGTTAGTAGTTGGATGGGAGACCATCAGGGATTACCAGGTGCTGTAGGCTATATTTTAGAGGAAGGAGCTGGCAAAACCTCCTCTGAGTATTCCTTGCCTAAGAAAACCCTATGAAATTCATGGGGTCACCATAAATCAACAGGCAACTTGAAGGCAAACACACACACACCCTGCAATCTTTATGTTACTGCAAATGCTACGAATTCGGAGACTGAAGAAACATTTTATGAGGAGCGGAATTCTTATCTGAGGACAACACCCCAATTTCCCCCTTCTTGTTCAGAGGGCGTTTGTCTTTGCCTTCCTCTGAGGCTGAGATAGTGTGACTCACCCAATGTCATAGAATCATAGAGTTGGAAGAGACCACAGAAGCCATCCAGGCCAACCCCCTGCCATGCAGGAGCACACCCATCAAAGCACTCCCACCCAGGGAGTTTGCATCGCTGAGCAAGTATTCAAACCATGGTCCCCAAAAGCCCAGGAACAGGAGAACTTTCGAGGAACAGGAGACCCCAAATTCCACTCTGCTTCCCTCCCCACCCAAATGCCACCCCCTCCACACATTAGGCTGCGGGTTCTATTCAGAAAGATGCACTTAGGCGCATACGGTCTCTTTGCAATCCCTTCCCACTCTTGCAAAACCCATCCCGCAAGGACAATGTTGTGTTCACCAAAGGCTATCATGGCTTAGTGCTGCCATCTAGCGGCAGGAATAACATCCTGCTTCAGGATTTTAATTCAGATTATTAGCGACAAGGAGAGCCAGCGCAGTATAGTGGTTTGACCAGGGTTCGATTCGCTGCTTGGCCATGGAAACCCACTGGGTGAACCTGGGCACGTCACACACCTCTCAGCCCCACAAAACTCCATGACAGGTTAGGGTCACCATAAATCAGAAACAACTTGAAGCACACAACAACAATAGGAAGAAATGCAAGGTACACACACAGCTTGTAAAATCAACTGACCCTACAGAGCAGCCACCCTTTGCCATAGTCAAGACATCTTTTCCCAATAGTAGATCATAGGCTATAGAGATACCATTGGCTTATTTGTTCATGTAGCAATGTTTAAAAAGAGAAAAAGCAAAACACAAAATTGTATAAAGCCATAGATTAAAATCATACTATCACAAACCACTTATCAGAATGCAGGAATGATGCAGCACTTTCCCAGTAGTCTCACTTTTTAAACAACCACCTGGAGTTAATCCAATTTTGTAGGCCATTTTCCCTAACATGTATGTTTGTTCAGTTATTGGGCCAAGAACTGCATTGCAAAATTTAGAGAAGTGTTCTCAGTGACTGAAAAACAACTATAAGAAGTAGCTGTGATGGTCCGTGTGTTAAAATATAATCCAGTTGTTTAATGACCTCAATGGAACATCATAAAAGTAGGTAAACCTTTTAGTTCTCTAGTACTCTTTAGCAGGCTAAGATGGTACAGAAAACTGGGATGGGGTGCGATATATTTATCTGTTTTATCTCCCAGTTTCCTCTCAGGATGGGACGCAAGGCAGCTCATAACAAGAACACTAAAAACAAGTTTTTAAAAAGCCATAAAAGTCCAAAAATGAGGTCCCTCCCAAGACTGCTAAGTGAACAATCAGCATTAGAGGTGATGTTACCAAGTTATACCAACAGAGACATAGAATCATAGGATTGTGGAATTGGAAGGGGCCACAAGGGGCATCCAGTCCAACGCCCTATCACGTAGGGATACACAATGAAAGCACTCCCCAAAGATGCCCACTGAGCCTCTGCTTAAAGATCTGCAAAGAAGGAGAATCAATCTCTCTTCCCCGCTTCCCCAAAAGGCCATTCCACTGTCAAACACCAATCACACTAAAGTAGTTCTTCCTAACGTTTAAGTGTAATCTCTTCTCTTAGCATTTGAATCCACTGATTTGTGTTCTGGTCTCGAAAGCAAAAGAAAACCACCTTGTTCCATCTTCTCCATAATATTCCTTCAGATATTTAAACACGGCTGTCATATTGCCTTTCATTCTTCTCTTCTCCAAGCTAAACATACCCAACATCCTAAGTCTTTCCTTATAAGACTTGGCTTCCAGACCTTTTGATAATCTTGGTCACCCTTCTCTGGACACATTCCAGTATGTCAGGAAATCAATGCAAGTTCTACATCTTTGCAAACGGTGTTCCAATATGCATATTTGTTTGGAAGGCAATGATTCATGTCAGTTAGATTAAAAATGTAGTTCAGACAAAACTGTGCAGCATCCCAGTTGCCCTCCAGCCTAAACGCAATACAGTTCTTTCCCCCTCCAGTCCCTGTAATTTTGGCACTTGAATGCCTCTGTATAGAACCTGTAGATGGTGCTAATGTACCAGGCAGGCCTAGCTGGTCAAAGACACATACAAACTTGCTGCATGAGAAAGAAGAAGCATCAATTCTAGGAGAGCCAATCAGGTGAGAAGCCCCAGAATGCCATCGCTGGGACCAAACCTTGCCTACACATTTAGCCAGTCGAGGACAGATGCCTTAATACTGGAGCACTGATTCCTTAAGGGATCTCCCTCATTAGGTTTGCTATTTAATCACCATATTGCATTCAGAAACCTAACAAATCCAGATGCACCCTGTGCTTAGAGTACACACTGCAAGCTTGTATATGCCTACTCAGAAGGAAGCAATCACAGTTTCTGACACTATTAAAATTGCAGTGTCTTCCCAAAGAGCCATTCTGAATACATACCTTCGTGCTGTACCAACTAGTCCACACATCTAAGATTCTTTTGTGAATGCGCTAGGATGAGTAGGGCCCAGTACTGTACATGAGACAATACATTATCTGTGTGGTCTCAATTATTATTAAAATTATTTTTTAAAACCTTCCTGTTAGTGTGAGGCATATGTAAGGGCGCTCAGGCCAATTTCCAAAAACACAATTTAAAATAAAAAATTATTTCTGTGGTTGACAACATATTCACACATTGACAGCATCATAATTGTAATGCTGAAGTCCTAAAGCAAGGGTAATAGTTGTGCATCCCTTTCCAGATGCTGTTGAACTGCAACGACCAGCATTCCTAACCATTGCCTATGTTGCCTATGGTTTATGGGACTTACAATCCAATGCAATTTCCACCCCTACTCTAAAGTGATCACCATGTCCAATGTGTGATTCAGCATACCAATTAATGCCTCTGTTTCCAATTTTAAGAGCTGGCCAGATTGCTGATGAAGCCAAAATACTAGCATTGAGGCAGAAAAGGGAGGTTGCAGCAGACTTGGGAATCTCAAGGTTTGCAAAAGAGTAAAACATTAAGCATATGTGTATAAGAGAAATAAAAGACAGGTGAGAACTCTAGATTGTTGGGGGGGTAGAAAGTGGGGAGAGGAAGTTGGGATGGAGAAGCAGTATGTGGATGGCCCGTTAAAAGAGAAGAAAAGAAAAAAAGAAGCATGAACAAGAGTGGCAAATGCAAAATAAACACCTAGCTGGCAAACCTCTGAGTTTTCCTTCTCTAAGAAAATCCTATGAAATTCATGGGGTCACCATACATCAACAGGATAAGACCTGAAATCACACACACACACACACACACACACACACACGGATGTTCTCTCATCACTGAAAACTGTTATTTTCTCTCATGCAACAAAGATCCTGCTAAAGGTTCATGTGGTTATCCTAAAACAGTGCCAGTTCCAGCTGTTCTCTCTTCCAATCCTTCTGTTCCAGAAAGTGAGCAGCAAGAGCCAGGTGCAATATTCAAAATTAGAAAATTGCTCCAGATTTCTGGTAAATCTATTCCTTTCTACTTCCGTACTCCCTCCTTCTCTCTCTCCCATTTCACCAAAGGTTATTCTTGTGGGGATGTCAAGATTACATCACAATCAGGCTATTTTTAGGTGTTATCGTACACCTGAGTTTCTTTTTTTCCCTTTGGATCCTCCGGGAACAATTCCAATTACAAATATAACCTTCCAAGCCTCTCAGTTCTCCCTTCTCTCCACTATTTGCCATATGTAATTGCCTCTTCAAAGGTAAGCTAGACTCACCCCAGCCAAAAATGACTAGAATGTTAACATGGATCTGCCACTCAGCATGTGAAAACTGATGTGCGTATTTCATATACAATTCTTTAAAAAATGCAGTTCTAATGTAATAATAAACAGCTTACTTGGGCAGTAGTTTGCTGACACCCTCCAACCAATATCATTTGAAAGATCCCTTTCCAAAACAGTCCTAATAATCCACAATGTGCATGCCTATGCCAGGGTAATAATGAATAACAGTATCATATTGTTGCTTTACAGAATTTTAAGGCTGAAAGGTATCTTCAGCACTATCTAGTCCAGCTCCCCGCTCAGTACAGGATTTGCAGTGACATAGCTGCAGCATTACTGACAAAATGGATGTCCAGCATCCACTACCTCCAGTGGCAGGCTGTTCCACTGTCAGACAACCTGGGATGTTTCTCCTAATGTATAACCAAAATTGTTATATATGTATGTGTACATATATATATATATATAAAACATGTGTGTGTGTGTGTGTGTGTGTATATATATATACACACACACATATATAATGTATAACCAATGTTGCGCACCTTCAAGTAATTCCAACTTAATGGCAACCCTATCATGGGGTTTTTCAGCCTCAGAGGAATGCAAAGGAAACCCCCTCTGAACGAACCTTGCCAAGAAAACCCCATAATAGGATCACCTTAGGGTTGCTATAAGTCGGAAATGACTTGAAGGCACAAAACAACAGCAAGTGAATGCTGGTTGGCCTATAATGAGTTACAAGTGGGGTAGCTGTTGGTAACAAGTTACCTGTCCAGGATAATAAAAGTGCAATGCAACTACACATCAAAATTAAGGTACCAACAGAGAAAGAAGTTGCCTTACTGGTCTAGCAAGAAACATTTTTAGTTACTTTTTAAATTTACTTTCTGTGGACATTTCGGACAGGATTTTTCAAGTTTTATTCTTTTACGAATCCTAAGTCCACACACAGGTAACAAAAACAAGCAGAAGAGGAATGAGCATCACAACAAGTTATTTTTAAACCACTGTAAAATCCAGCCACCTCTTCTGTCTCTCCACTGGACTGTCTTTCTTTTAAAAGCATTTTGATGTGTTACATGAGTGAACTACTTTGCATGCACTATAATGAGTTAAGGAAAATGATTTATTTTTTAAAATTAGTTTGCAGAGTTCTTCTACAGATCAAGGATTAAACACAGAACTGTGTAACTGACCTTCAGAAGTACACAAAGGTCTGGTCCAAGTGAGTCAGCTTATTATTCCTAAATTACAGATGAATGCTGCGGCTCATTTTAATTTCGTTTTGGTTCATTTTAATTTTGGTTGCTGCTGTTAAACTACTAGAAATCAGAAATCTCTTATGGATCAACCAAAGATCTATCACTATAGTCTTCTGACTGTCCTGCTCATACCTATGTATCTTAACATTTTAAACTCCCTCTCAAGGCAAATTGGGGATAGTGAATGTTCAGTTATGTGTGCTGTTAATGTTTTATTTTATCAGAGACAGATAGCCAAAAGTTTCCTATGTTCCACTTCACCAGGATATAGATATTTCTGGCCTCTTAGAGAACCACACAAAACTCTAAAGGTGACTCACAACCTCAGATGATTCTCTGTAAAATATTGCTTCATTCAAAAGGGGAGTGGGGGGGAAGAAAAGCAGACAGTTTGATATCTTCATTGTCAATTTCAGCCCAAGGTGTTTTTATACCTCATTTAACCCATAGCATAAGTTCCAAAATTCCATGACATCCCCTATACATCTGGCTTGATTCTTCCCCCTTCTTTAATGGGAGGAGTTTTCTCTCCTTTATATTTTTCCCGCCCCTAATAAATTCCCCTACTTTAAAAAAAGGGGGAGACACATCCCCCCTCCAAATTCTTCAGCCTGGGCTCTCTAAAGTCTGGATGCTAGAAGCCTTTGGCCCATGGGGTGGGAAAAAACACCCCTCTAGGAAGCAATGACCCATGCTTTCTCAATCCCACCCCCCTCCTCTCCCTCCTTTCTCTCCCACCCACCAGGACTTCGGTCAGTTCTAGTCCAAACCCGGGCAGCTGTGACCGAAAACAAAGCTATTTCGCACACAATAACCTTCTGTCCATTCCCAGATGCTGACCGATGGAATGGACAGAGGCCGAGGTTGGAGCCATTCAACCGCCGTGCCAGGATCCTGCTGGCAAAAGACAATATTGGCAGTGATGGAGAGTAGATATTTCAAACGGTTTTGTTGTCAGATGACCCGCAGAGACAGGGGTGACCCTTCACCTCCACCCCCAACCACCCAAGCTCCACCATCCCAATAGCAACTGTCCGCATTCCTGACCTTAGGAGGGGGGAAAGTTTAAAAACTCTGGGAGGAGAAACAATAACAGTGTCATGGAATTGATTTAGGAGGGGCTCTTTCCATGACAAAGGGTGGACAAAAGGACTTAGAGGTGGTGGGAAGGAAAGGGAGAAAAGGACTCTCTCTCTCTTCTCTCTCTCTCTCGCAAATCTTCGGAAGGGAACCACGATGTGGAGAGAGCAAGCTGACCCTGCTTAGTTTCCAAGATCAGATGGGATCTGGTGCCTCTAGGATACCTATTCTCCATTGCTTTGCTCAGTGCAAAGTTGTTTATAGGCTTCTTGTGCTTGTTCAACATCAGTGCACCCAAAAGCCAGCAAAGCACCTTTCATTGCTTGCCTGGACAAATACAAACACACATATACAGAGAGAGACATCTCTTCAGTGTAGCCTAAATATCCACATTCAGTTACACCAGCGCTACACAAAATCCCATATTGAATACAACACTGTGCAGCATGTTGTCAATGACTGGGTGCCATTGTGCAATGTACAACAGCAATGCTCAATGCACAAATGCAACATGCAACACACAACCTCAACACTCAGCTGCAATCCACAACATTGCTGTATACACAACTCTGCTTCCACCATTGATAGCTGAATATATCTGTTGCGCCATGACAAATAATTCATACTCTATGTGTAGTGTGACTTACACACGTTACGTCACTAACAGGATGCCAGCTATACATAAATACACACATGTGCTCTTCTCCTTGCCCCCAGTGCCAGTTCTGGTTTGCTATATTACTTGGTTAACCAGGTTTTATCTATACTCTGAGCACATTTACACAGATTACTTTCAGCTGAACCAGAAGCAATTCTAGTTCTTTTGCCAAATCTTGCCTGCCCTGCCTCTGTGATATCATAAGAACTGCAACTCTTCCCCTGCCACCTAAATCCCTGGATATGGGATGTTCTTGACCTGGCAACCATACGGAGTTACTCTGTGAGTTTGATTTTATCCAGCAATCGCATGACAGCATTCCTCAACTGAGATGTTTTGGACTACAACTCTCATCATCCCCAACTAGAGGTCATAGGCCAGAAGGGAAAAAATCCAGACAGGCTGGGGATAAAACCCATCCCAGAAGGTCACACTCCTTTCCTCAGGATACCATTTTTTATAGTTTTCCTACTTTTGTAGAGCTTTCTCTAAAAGATTGAGGTTACTCTCCTAAATCTTAATTCCTGGCATTAAGAGCCTTAAATTGAAATGTGCTGCCATTTTTAATATGTCTCACACTCACCTTGCCGTAAGTGGAATGTAGCCACAAAAAAGAAATGCTCAAATTGAACTCAGTCTTTGGATTGAATTAAATTATTCATTCAAGTTTGTTTAGATAATATAATCTGCTTAATTAATATTATTACTTTGGGCATTAGTGTGTTTTTTGCTAAATTTGGCATAAGCCATCTTTAATCCCAGTTTTAGGAGAAAGGCAGGATGCAATATAATTACTTAAATAAATATGAATCTTGTTGTGAGCCATTCTGGGTCCCAGTTTTAGAAGAATAGAAGGATACAATTGAAATAATAAATATTAATGATAATCAAATCTTACCTTTGCCAATAATTTCCTGGGTTGTCTTAGGCCAGGTTGTCTCTTAGCCTCAGTTTTTCCATCTGTGAAATGGAGGTAATAACATTGTCATAACTTACAGGCTTATTGCGAATGTTATATGGTAACATATATTAACTGCTTTGAGCACTCTAAAGATAATATTAAAAAGCTAATTATCATACTGGGAAAGAGAAATAGTTCAGCAAGGGAGTGTTTTACATGCAGTATTATCATAGTCTAATTTTTGCCATTTCCAGGTAAGCAGAATCAGATAGCTGGCAAGGTTTTTCCCCCTCCTTGACACCCTAGAAAGCTTCTGTCCGGCAGACAGGGTCACCCCAAGATATTTTGCTACCTGAGGTGGAGCAGCAAATGGTGTCAGTCACCCAACAAGACATATTACACAAAACCAACCAAATTATCTTGGCAGATAGGGAAGAAAATACTTATAAGCATTTCCCATACTCCATCCTTGGCAGTAAAAATACATTAATAGCAAAGTAAATAATTACTTGTTGCTCCCCTTTCATGGCACACTCAGAGTCTACTGCCTCAGGCAGCTGCCTCATCTTGCCTAACAGGAGGACTGGCCTTGCAATGAGTGTAAACACAATTTGGCTAAACTGGCAAGTAGATTGAACACCCTGTGTTCCTATCTATACACATTTTTTAAAAATTTATAAATGCCAATATATGCATAATTGAGCAAGTATCACAAAAAAACACCGGCAAGTCCCCAGCATCTTCATATACAGAAGGAAAGCAAAAGTCCACAGCACTCAAATTCTCCCTGCCTAGGGAAATGAAAAACTTACAATAAAATTGAGAGTCAGACCATTTTTCTCACAAATTATATACCGCCTAAACCCTGGGGTCTACTCTACTATCAGGCAGAGTGAGGTAGCCACCTCAAAACCAGGGGGTTTGGTATCCCCAAAAAGGCAGTGATTATTGTTGGTCAAATAAAATAATGTATGATTATTATTAAATTTGAGAAAGACTGAGACATGATAATATCTTATTTGAAGAATAAATGAAGAAAATAGGTGATAGCAAATTTAAAGAAATGAAGATAAATATGAGATATAAATATTATGGAAGAAAAAGGGCTATTATGTTATAAAAGTATACTGTTTATAAACATATGTAACATCAAAACAGAATTTGTATGAAACTCTTCAATATATATGGGATAAAGTCAGTGCTTTAAACATGGAAAAATAGATATGAAATTCAAAGCTTGTTTTTATACTAAGACCAGTTAGGAGGAAATGTGTGGAATGTAACGAGTTGTGAATGAACATTATGTATCAACTTTTTAACAATAAGAAACTAAATAAAAAGAAAAAAGACTGTTATATTCTCATTTCCACTGTTTGTGGGATTTTCCTGCTTCAGGTGCTCAAAAAAAGTCCACTTTGTACAAAACTAATGAGGAGGGCAAAGTGAAGCCAGCACCTCAAGTTCTCAATGCTTTAGAAAAGAAATATTGTTTATTGGTTTACTTCTAATACTAATACAAAATACCAATACAAAAGGATAAACATAAATAGGACCAAAAAAGAAGAAGCTTACATTCAAAAACAACCCTGTCAGACAGAATCAGTTTCCCAGCACAGCAAAAATATACTTTTTCTTTCCTAGATGGTTAGTGTTGAGGTAAATGATAGTAAGGAGAAATGGAGGCAATACATTCCATTTTTTTTTTCCTGAGGCCTTTGGTCAGTCCATTCTGCTAAAGCAAAAACTTAAGGCCAGCTTATTTTTAGCTAGAAGAGACCTATTGAATCAAGGGCTATGTAGCACTACATCCATTTGATGTAATGAGTCTACTCTATTAGGGACTAAAAACAAGATTTAGGCCTCTCTTTGCCACACAGTCAGCCATTTCCTGAGGTAAAATTTGGTCAACTTGGCTTCTACACCCAGAATAGAAGCTGAGAGGAGGACCTTGTGTCTTACCTCAGGCAACAAAATGGCTCCTGCCTACCCTGCCTTTGGGCGCTAGGCCTCTTGTCCTCACCACCTTGATTCTACTATTGGGCAGAATGAGGCAATGATTTTGCCTTTGAGGCAAATTCTGATTCCATTTGGCTTTTTATCATCATTTTACCCTTTCATGCCCAAAGAAACACCATTTTTGTGGATTTTTTTTTTTCAGTCAGGTGCCAAAATAATTCAGAACAGCCTTGGGTGCTCTATATACACTTTCTTTTCGAACTGTGATGGTAGAAAAATTTATTAACCGCCTTCAAGCCAGACACTGAGGTAGACAGGCCATACCTCGATGTCCGACAGGTGGGAGTGCCATTTGCTACCTCACCTCAGGCAGCAAAATATTTTGGACTTGCTCTTCAAAAAATTGTGCCTGTTTAAAATGTCCAGGCTGTTTGCGATGGCTAAAGAAATCTCTCTGCATTTCTCCTGACCAAAGTCTCTCCATTTTGATTTCAGTCAGCATTAAAGGTTACCTCTGTTTGCCAACCCTTGGTCCTACTTAAATTAGGCTGACTCGGTCAACGCTGTTGCTGGACAAAATGGAGGACGAGTTTTACCCAAACATACCTAATCCTTCCAAAGCAAACTTTGCATGACATTCTCCTCTCGTTTTATCATTATTTTTCAAGCATTCTTTCAGTAATTCTTTTTTTAAAGGGGAAAAAATAACCATTCCCTCTGGGACCAAGGTGTCCACCCTCTGAGGAAGAGAATGGCCAATTCAGGCCAAGCAAAAAGCCCTTTGTGAAGGCCCTTAGCCCTCTGGCGAGGCTCGGGGACATGCGCTCCCTGCGCCACCAGACACGCACCAGTCGTGCCGGGACGTGTCTCTCCTCAGGAGGACACAGAAGACACTGAGGGAGAGACAGCCGGAAGGACACAGACAAAACACATGTTGGCTGCGTGGAGCCATTACGGAGTGAAATCATTCCAATCCCCAGAGAAATCTGTTCAAGCCGGGGCTTGAAGGTGCCCCTGACTGAACGGTGTTGCCAGACTGAGCACTGGAGAGGGCTCCTGTGCCTCTAGAAGAGCCACCTCAAAGACGGAATGTCAGTAGCTTGTTGCTTGCCAAACAACAAGGGAACCAGCAACTCCTATAACATTTGCTGTTGCAATTAATACAAGACAGATTCACAAGCTGACAAGACTCCAAAGGCAGCAGAAGAAAGATTTCTTTCCTCCCAAACACCAGCAGAGCAATGCAGACAAAGGCCATTTCCGCACTAGGCTGTTATAGTCCTATTATTCCACTTTCAACATCCTGTGGAATTCTAGGGTTTGTAGTTTATTGAGGCCAAAGAGCTCTCTGGCTGAGAATTCCAAATTCCTCTCCCTAAACTACAAACCCTAGAATTCCATAGGATGTTGAAAGTGGAATAATAGCACTACAAAAGTGTAGTACAGAAATGGCCTAAGTCCAACAAAAACAAGAGCCTCAGCCCATTAAATACCATGCAGCCGGGGTTAAAGCAGATTTGCTTTAAATAAACATCACATCCTTTCATAAAAGAAGAAAAGCAACAAGCCAATATCACAGAGCGCTTTAGAAACACTATGTTTCTCAAATATATCAATCTCCATAAACAAATATTTTAAGAAACATTATACCACTGGAATTTCCTGCACAGTCATAAAGGTTCAAGAGCCTTCTCACTTAACACTCTGGCAACTTTATTCCTATACCAGTTATGGGATAAACTTTCCCTGCACATATCTGCTTGTCCCCCACATGTCTGTCAGTCAGGTATACATTAAAAACATAAGGGCCAAAATCCTACATTGGGGTTGCCTGGAGGAAATCTCCACATGAGGATTCATGCATCAATTGTGCTACAAGTAAAATGGGAATGTGGTGCGAATGAACCAAGACGCCAAACGAGGAATCGAGTCCACAACAAAATGCCCATGCGTATCCATGCACAGCGGGCATACATACGCATGTGTAATGGTATTGCATGCACAACTCACAGCCTTGCACTCAAAACCTTGCAGTCACAATCTTGCACTGAATGTGGCCGTTCCACAGCAAACCAATAACACCCAGTTGTTTTCATAGGGGAACCTGAGCACACACAAGACACAAAGAGGTTTCTGGCCCAGTTTGTACAAGCTTTGGGGGAAATCATAAAATCATAGAGGGGCCAACCCTCTTCTGCCATGCAGGAATACACCATCAAAGCCAGAGAGCTCTAGTGCTTGCCTAAATGCAAGCCCCAGGATTCCACAGGAGGTTGCCATGACAGTTAAAGTGGACTCATAGCACTATAACTGTGCAGTGTGAAACGAGCAAGGATGCATTACCACAATATGATGTAAGCTGGGTAATGCAGTTCACTCTCTAAGGAGAGCCCTGATATTTTCATCGAACACAGAGTCTAAATGTAAAGTTGAAGGCTTTCACAGCCAGAATCCATAGGTTGTTGTGGGTTTTCCAGGTTTTGAGGCCGTGTTCTATTAGTATTTGCTCCTGACGTTTCGCCCGCATCCGCAGCTGGCATCTTCTGATATCCACCATATCCTCTGAAGATGCCAGCCAGAGATGCAGACAAAATGTCAAGAGAAAATACTAATAGAACACGGCCTCAAAACCCGGAAAACCCACAACAACCTACAGATTCTAAAGTTCCTTAGCTTCACCAGTCCTTCACTATCTTCTTAACATACACACCCCAAATCTGTGTTCTCAACTCACCTTCCTAGGAGGCCCCGAAGAATAATGGTAGAGATTCTGAACTGATAGAAGGTATAGAAAACTGAGAGAATATGCAACTTACAGGATTTTCAGAGAGCTGATTTTCCTTTCTATTGCCACTGGCGTCCCACGCTCTGAGGGCATTTTAGGATTCTGAGAAAATACAGCTTTGCTTTTAAAGGAGAAATATTTGTCTTGCTTTTTTGGAAGGAGCACTAGAGGGGAAATAAAAGTACTAGGAATAGCTTCATTGGATGCTTGTGTGTATGTTTTCTTTCCTGGCAGTCTATGAGAGGAAATGAGGTGTGTGGAAAAATATGGGATTTATTTCATTTATTTTGCTGAAATAATCCACATTCACTGTTCAGAAGTTTTGGAAGAATCTCTGAAATGAGATCTGGGATTAGAACAAATACTGGCTAAGGAAAAGACATCGGTACCATCCATTCCCAAACCCAGAACCTAAAATTCAGTGGAAGGGCATTTTGCTATGTCATATTTCTTTAACAAAAACCAAAAACACCACAAACTCTAATGACATATGCTTTTGGGTTTTTTTTTTCCTAAGCGGAATTTCATTTGCGGATGATTTCATCCGCAGAATGGTGCTTTCAAGCACCAAGACGGAGAGGGAATACAAAGTCCTTTTAAAGCACCTGTGCAGGAAAAACAGCTCTGTTGATTAAATAAATTGTGGATCTGATTCTGCAACAAATGTCCCCAGACACTTTGGGCTGACGTACAACTCTCTCATGCTTTATCATTGTGCTTTTGGGTTGGTTGGGGCTGATAGGAGTTGTAGTCCGATATATCTGGACAGCAGGAGTTTAGAAAGCCTGTTCCATAGGATCATAGTTTACAGGGGGCAAAAGCTATTGTTGCTATCTCTGTGTCCATTCTTCCCATCCTTTTAGGGTTCTGCCTGTAGCAATTTTCTGGACCAGCACTAGAGCTCTGAGAGTTATAGAGTCACAGTGCAAAAGTTCCTTTCCATAGATGTACTATAACTCTAAAAAAGAAAATTGCAAAGAGGGGGACAAGAAGGTGACATATAGTTCAAGTATTTCTCAGAATTTAAAAAGAAACCTACTCAAGGATGGGAATAAAATGTTGCAGCTAGTGCCCGGAATTCCAAAACATAGTTCAGGAAGGTGGTCAGTAGATATCGGTTTGGAACACAATGTTTTAAAAATACCTGAAAACAAAAGCAACAAGTGCCACAACTTCCTGCCACGTTTGCCTCATCTGGGGCAGCCCTATATCAGACTAAAAACATTTTCTGATGAGAACTTATGCATGCATAAGACATCAGATTCCAACCCATGAGTACAAACCTGTACACACTTAGTTTGGAGTAAGTCCTATTTGAACACAGTGAAACCTGTTTTGAGTAAAGATGCATTAGACTGGCCCACACCAAAAGCAGTGAGCCTTCTTTAAGTCACAAATTTTCCTGGTTTCAGAAAGACTTTGCAATTAACCGTAGCACTATCACTGTCTAATCCATTTATGAAAGACCCAAAGCAAAGGATGCTGTCCATTCATTTGTTAGTCTGTTGGGAAATTCAGAGTGGATTTTTTTCCATCACAGACTGACACACAAAGAACCTCTTCTGGAATTCATCCCTAGAAACCTAGGTCTCTATGCGGTCATCGCTGGGAAGGATCTATAGCTCTGGAAGAAGATGTATACCTCTGGGAAATCCATGGAGAGCCTTTTGTCCGGATTTGGGTGACATAATGCCTTGTCCCAAAAGTTACTCCCTAGCAGACGGACTTCTCTTCCCCCACCCTGTTTTTTTTTTGTTTTTTTTGGTATGGGAGGTTCAAATATAGTTGAGCCAAACTTGCTTCCCGTCTCCACCCTCACGAGGGGCTCCAGAACTCAGGTCTGCCCCTTTTGACTCTTCCCTGTTAATTTTGTTTAGCGCCTTGTCAGGATGGTACATAAATGGGTGCAAAGATCAATCCAATCTTTTCAGCACTGTGGGAACAAGTATTTCACTAATCCATATTTATTGGTGTAAGAAAGTGAGGCTAGGGGTGCTAGCCCCACCGGCCAGGAGGGAAAGACATAAGGGACATTTAAGGATGCCCTTTCGATACCAAGGGTCACATGTCACCAAAATCTTGGGCTTTGTCTTTGGATTGGTTACATTTTGTTCTGCCCCTCTCCCTGGCGCTTCAATCAGGGTTGCCAAGCAACTGGAGAAGACTAGCCAAGATATTTTCTTTATTACAAGTGGAGCAGAAAGCATCACGGAGGGGAAAGGTTTAAAAGAAAGAGAAAGAAAAGGGAAAGAAAATAAGGAAGAGAAGTTTCAGGCTAGATACATAGATATATGTGTATGTGTGTGTGTGTGTATATGTATCTTACATAATTTCATTCATTCAGCATGCAAACTAGAAGGAGAAAAAAACAAACAGATGCCAAGCACTTTTAAGGAATAAAGTTCAAAGGGGACACACAGGTGCCGTTTTGCAGAAACCCATCAACAGCACTGTGGGTTTAAAAACGTGGCTTTCCCTCATCTCGTTTCACCAGATATTGTGGAAGACAGCCTTTTGGTGCATTGTGATCCTTGTTATTACTTATACTCCACTTTCCCCACCAAATTTGGGACTCAAGGCAGCTTACAAATTGAATTAAACCAAATATACGCCCCCCCAAAAAAATTAACATTAGAATTAAATTATTGACAACATTAAAATAACTTAAAACATTCCATTAAAACTGATGAAGAGTAATTTAAAAAAGAGTACAATTAGAACAATACTGCCTGTTCTTTAAAAACTTGTCAGAATGGGAAAAAGTGGTATTCGCCAGCCAATAGAATAGAAGGAAAGCAAGAAAAAGGCCATTCTAGCTTCTGAGGCAGGGAATAGCAAAGCACAGGGGCATCCACTGAGAAGGCCCTGTTGTTGTTTAAAACAGACAGAATAAGGATGACACACACACACACACATAACAGGACAATGGGCTTTCTCTAGATGGTACATGGTCAGCATTTAAAACACAACAGGCAAATGTTGATTTTGCTTTCATAGTCCCATGCTCAGGCGCTGGGTCTCTGTCACAGGCTCATATTCCCATAACTACTCTGTGGCCCTGAAGGAATCCAGCCCCATCATCAGTGTTTAACGAAGAGCCAACAAGTCCAGTTAGCTTCTGCAGATGGCAAGGCAGGGATGCTGACTTGTCCTTTGCCACAGGCAGCAAAATAACTTGAATTGGGCTCCAACTGTATTGTCTTAAATGTTGCTCTTTCAACTACCACTCACCAAGGAGCAGAGAAATGGAGTATGACCCACACCACAGTACTGAAAACCTGAACAACTCCTTGAATCCCCCAGTGGCCATGGTTTGGAGTTGCAGTAAAAAAAGACCATTTTTAAAACTCAGAATTTGAGTGCCCCACCAGCAAAGGTGTGGTGCCAAAACATACTGGCTAAATGTACTGATCCTAAGGAGGAATCTCAATTGGAGAGGAATCAGGGATTAGTGTTTTCACACACCTTTCTTTATCCCAGGATCTTTGGCCATCCAAATGTTTTGGACTCCAACTCCCATAATGCTTTAACTTCAGCCACACCAACTGCTGCTTCCA
Source organism: Ctenosaura bakeri (assembly GCA_948474755.1). Lineage (NCBI taxonomy): Eukaryota > Metazoa > Chordata > Lepidosauria > Squamata > Iguanidae > Ctenosaura > Ctenosaura bakeri. The sequence continues at coordinate 68,240 of CAOLHI010002828.1, read as the reverse complement.
GAAGTTGAAATCCAAAACATCTAGCGGGACAGATTTTCTCCAACCTGATCTATATAGATATTCTTCTATATTTAAAGAAAGCTCTCCTTTCAAACGCTCTCCAAAGCTTCAAACTGGAGCTGTGCTGAGCTCCTTGTACAGACTAAAGTAAATAAAATATTTTGAGAGCCTTCCTGTTTTACCTGGCATTGAGGAGGCTGAAGGAAAAATGGCTGGTTTTAATGGACTTTAGAAATGGTACTTTTTAACCACCCTGCTGTCTAGACCTCAAGAGGAAAGCTTAGACAAATAAATGTCCCAGAGCTTGGAAGAATTACTTCTTTGGACTGCAGCTCCCAGAATCCTACAGCTAGCATGAGGGATTTTGGGAGGTGAAGTTCAAAGAAGAAACTCCTCCACATTTGGATGTACCACTAGATTTTTTTTTAAAAAAGCCTTTAGCAGAATACTGCCTCCAAAATTTTGTTTTCTTTGGAGATAATCTCCCTAGTGCTAGAGTTACTGTGTGAGGTGGAGTCAAATTAGCTTTCCTGCTGCTTCAATGGGCTTCCTTATACGTAAATGGCTTTCAGATCAAGTCCTTGCGTAGCTGGCTGACTGACTGACTGGAAACATCACTTAATTTTTGATCCTAGGTATGTTCCAACACCTAATTTTCAGTGAGCCTGTACAGTATTTATGATCATTTTTAAAAGGGCGCATTAAGCACATGCAAAAGCCCCATCTTTTACATTCACAGCTACCTCATATCCCTCTAGGATTCCTCAAAAAAGAGTTCTGGGCCAGATAGTTTTATGGCCAATTAAAAATGGCTATTACACATCATCCTCAAAGATGTAACTATAGAGGACACAGATGTACAAAAAAAAGTGCATGTAATAACTAAGATAAATAGATGCAAACTTAGCATTTTGTTGTTGTGTGCCTTCAAGTCGTTTCAGACTTATGGCAACTCTATCATAGGGTTTTCTAGGGCTGAGAGTATGTGACATGCCCAAGGTCACCCACCGGGTTTCATGGCCAAGAGAGGAATTGAACTCTGGTCTCCAGGGATGTAGTCCAACGCTCAAACTACTACACCACGCTGGCTCTCAAACATAGCATTATTTGCTATGATTTAAATTAAGGATGGATAAACTGTGGCCTCAGGAAGAAGGCAGCAAACAACAAGATGCCTTGTAAAATGTCATACCAAAAATCCAATCTGATGGGACAGCTGAACATTCGCTCAGTGCTCCCCCTGGTTCAGCCTCCACTATGCCACCAGAAGGCAGCAAACTAAGGGGGCACATGGCAGGCATTTCCCACCCACCTCTTTCTTCTGTCAGCTCACCACTGCATCCCCACATCTGCCACCTGCCACACGTGGCTGTCCAAGCGAGCATCAAAAACTCTGAGCCCTCTCTTGCTAGAATTATTGATCCTAAAACCAAACTTGAACTGAGCCACATTTGAAAGAAAGGACTGTCCTTTGACAGTCGGTGAGAATCCACTGCAAGTAATCCAGAATATGCAGAGCTGGAAAAGGTACTTGTTTTGAACTAAATGTTCCAGAACACTCCTTGTCACTGCAATAAGTGTGTCGGACGGAGAGAGCTGGATCCAGGAGGTACTCAGTGGGTTCCTCCTTAACAGTCCTCCAGAGATAATGTTTAAAACTCGCTAGCTGGCTGAGTTGCCAAATCTCAGGGCCTGAAGCTCCTTCTCAAATACTCTGTGCAAAAGGGATGAGCCTCAGGGTGAGGGCAATGCCTTGAAAGATGCATGTGTGTATATATTTTTCTTAATCCATTAGACTACAATTGCCTATTTAATTTTTTTAAAAAAAAACACTCTTTTTGTACTACAGATTGGTTTAACTGTATTTGTTTTAATCTTATACTGTAAGCTGCTTTGGATCCCATACTGAGAGAAAGGTGAGATATTATACCAATCAATATCTTTACTGTTGTGAGTGCCAAGTATTACCATACTCTGGTCTGAAGTTTCATGTCATCCTTCGCTAGGAAGCCAAATATTTTTGTGAGGCTTTGAAAAAAAAAAGAGAGAGAATTTAGCTGATCCCTTTGGCTTCGCTGCCTTGTTTGTCTTTGCTTATTTGTACCACTTATTTATTTATTTCTATGCTATGATCTCAGTCTCCAAACTCCTTCTCCCGCCCCCCCTTTGCCAGCACGCACACCCTTTGCATCCTCCTCGTTCCTCTGATAGGCTCTGCGTGCATCTCTCCCTCCTCCCCTCCCTCAATTTCCAACAGCAAGAAAAACACACCACTTCTCCAATCTTACACTGCAGCTGCAGAGTGAAGGGAGTCAATACTATCGTATTTACGTATTTACGAGTAGGAGTAAGGAAAAAAGAGCATTATTATGTGGCTTCCCCCTTTCGAATAGTCACTGCAAGGTGACGAAGGCCTGAGCCTTGGATGTTATTTAGCATTTGGGTGGGTGGCTATGCGGAAAGACTTCCAGATCTTTAAGAAACCCAAGCCCCTGCTCCTATCAAAAGCAGAGGCAGAGGGGTAGCTGTCTGATCTTGGAAGCTAAGCAGGGTCAGCCCTGGTTAATATTGGATGGGAGACTATCAACAAATGCCAGGTGCTGTAGGGTATATTTCAGAGAAGGGAACTGGCAAAAACACTGCACAGCATTCCTTGCCTAAGAAAATCCTACGGCACTCATGGGGCCGCCAAAAGTTGACAGGTAACTTGAAGGCACATGGACACACACACGCACAAGGTAGCTGCCTCCACCGAAAATGGCCGATTTTCAAAGCCATCTTCAATTTTGCAGCACTCCCACTTAAACTGATGATTTTCTGATCCTTATAGTAGTGCTTTTGAAAAGGCTACAAAGTTCTTCCCCCCAAAATCATTTATGTCCAATTTGTAGGCCTGCAGTATGTGTGTGTTTGTGTAAGAAAGAGAGAGAAAGCAAGTGTGTGTGTGTGTGTGTGCAAGACTGCAACCTGTGAGCATTTCCCCAGGAGAAAGAACACAGTGGGGCTTACTTACGAGGAAACACGCAGAGGATAGTCCTCCATGGGGAGCAAAGTGACCTGTTTTTTAAAAGTGTTAAAGGGCCAAGGGGTTTTAATCAGCAACCTCCACCTCCTTGGCATCTGGGAGAACATGGTTTTCACATGCCAGAAACCACTTTGTGCTCCAGACACACACTTCTGTTAAAAAAGAAGCTCACATCAGTGATGTATTATATTTTAGTGGAAATTTGCATTTGTGCCTAATGCATCCACATTTTTGAAAATGCATGGTAGGAAAAGGTGAAGACCACAAATGCTTTGGGAAAAAATCACAACCACTGATAAGGAGAAGAACCAAGGATTTGCAAAACAAAATTTGCAAGCGTTGATCACCAGAGAAGCTGAAGATGAAAAAAGGCCTTGCCAGATACCTTTCCCCACAGTCTGTAAGAAGGAAAGCCAAGGATGAAAAAAATGGTTTGCAAAATGCAAAATACAATTTCGCAACCATTGATAAGAAAGGGTTTAAAACAACTACTAGAAAATAAATTTTGCACCTCCCATTCATAACAATGAGACAGTCTCATAAACCCTAAAAGTAACCATAGTGGCTTAAAAACATAATATTGGTTTTCACACAGAGCAGTGTGGATGCTGGAGTTGTTGTGCCTGCCGGACTGTTGCGCTGCAGGAAATAATTCTTTATTCCCTTAAGGAATTAAAATAAAACACACACACGCACACAGACCCACAATCATTGGCTGACTCCATCAGGCCAATCCGCCAGAATCCAATTCTTTCCTGCCCAAAACAACTCCTTATCCCCTTAACGAATTAAACTCCCGCACCCACCGTCACTGGCAGATCCCACCCGAATCCCATCCATCCCAGCTATATTTCCGCAGCCAATTTAAATAAAATAAGCTCTTAAGGCGCATAACACAATCATTGGGCAATCCCCCCCCCGGGCAAGCTTCCTGAAGTTGAGGCCTGGGGATTTTGGGAGTTGTGGTGATGGTGTGTCTTTAAGAGAGGGAGAGAGAGAGGGAGAGGGACCAGCACCAAGTTGCAGCTGCTGATCTCTCCAAGGGGGGGAGAGAGGGAGAGAGAGAGAGAGAGAGAGAGAGGAGATTCATGACGCCCTAAAACACAATGGACATTTATCACCCCGTGGTGTTATTCAAATCCAGTACCAATTGAAGGCCTTCCCCATTCTTCCTTTAACCCTCCTCTGCCACACACTTATTGTCGCGGCCCCCCACTAAAAACCCTTCCCCGGCCGGGGGCTGCCTTCAGTCGCGCTGCCTCGCCGCCGACGCCGATGGACGGACGGACGGACCGACGGAGGGCTGGAGGGCCGGACGGACGGACGGCGGGGCCGGGGCAAAAGCCGGGGCCGCGCCGGGAGCGGGGGCCGGAGGGCTGGCCGGCGCTCCCTCCTCGCCTGCATCCCGCGCAGCGAATCGGAAGCCGGCGGCGGCGGCGGCGGCGGCGGAGGATGCTCGGACGCATTGAGGGGGCCACGGGGGAGAAGGGAAGCGGGGAAGCGGGGAAGGAGCGGGGCGGGAGGGCGGCCCGGGCCTGGAAGCCCCCGGCCGGACCCCGCTTCCAGTCGCGGAGCGGTAAGTCGGCGCGGGGGCCAAGTCCGCCGGCGCGGTGGGTCTCCTCCGGTCGGCGCGGAGTGTCCGGCCTCGTCCCTTGCCCGGACCGAGGGCAGCCCGGGAGCGGAGGCGGGCGCGTCCGAATCGGGATTTGGGAAAGGAAGGGAAAGGTCCAGCTCCCCGATCCCCCGGCCTCCCGCCCGCCCGCCGTCTGTCGCGCCCCGGGAGGGAAGCCCCGGCTCGCGGGAGGTCTGGCGGGGCCGCCGCGGGCGAGATCGGGAGGGAAGCGGGGTAACAGGTGTACACAGGGAGGAACTCCGCTTCGCTTGGCCGGGGGGGGGCGGTGCGGATCGTGGGGAGGCGAAGGGAGGTCGCTGGAGGGGAGCGGCGCCGCGCGAGGGGCCGTGGAGCGGGGAGTTCCATGGGCACCTCCGCGGAGAGAAATGCGCACCCTCCTAATATGATTATTATTATTATTACTACTACTACTACTATTATTCGGCCTTTCCTCTGGCTCAGCCTTGCCGTTGTCTTTCTCAGCGCTGGCCTTTTCCCGTTGCCTGGCCGGACGCCCCTCCTGGCCTCATCCTGGGTCTGGGAATCGAGGAATTCCCCAAGAATAAGAACCAAAAAAAAAAAGGGGGGGAGACGCTGATTTTTTTTCTCAAACTGGAAATCAGAGAAGAGCCGCTAGAGAAATAGCGAGAGGATCCACGGCTGGAGCCCCTGGGACCCCTCCCCCGGCCAATGGGTCTCTGTGAGGCTTAATTTTTTTTTAAAGAAATAGAAAGGACAGGGCAGCCTGTTAGGCAGGTACCGCCATCACCACCCTCCTTATTTAATTCCCCCAAGCCCTCTGCAGGGGGAGCTCGGCCCCCCTCTCCTTCCCTCCCACCCCCCAAAACCCGGGCCGTCTATTACATAATCCGGCTCAACCCGGCGAAGCCCTGAATCCCACGCGCGGGGCTTTGTCCGCGTGTGCGTCTGAATGCGCGCTCCGGCCGCAGCGACTGAGCCCGCTCCCAAAGTCCGGCGCAGGCCGTTCAGACCCTTTTGGGGCGACCTTCCTTTCCAACCGGCGGGGACTTGGATTTAAGCCGGCCTCCGAGGACGCCTCTCTTTTCCCCGTTTGCCAGAGAACCCGGCGGCCGCTTCCGCCTCCCGCTTAAAACAAACGAGCCAGGAAGCCACGGCCGAGGCGCGATCGAAGCGCGCTTAGGATCCGAGCGCCCGCAGATCCCAGCGAGCCGCGTAGCGCTTTCCAGGCCGCTCAGAGGAGAGAGGACGCTTCCCGTCGTGAAACTGGGGCGAAGGTGGGGGAAGAGGAGCCAGAGGAGATCCAGAGGGATCCTTTGAGGGTCTTTCATCGGCGTTCTGGATGTGGACGTTTGTACGCAGACAGACAGGCAGTGGAAACAGGAAAGGCAAGTTGGTGTGGATGAAGGAAAGTTTTGTGGGGAGGATTTGGGGAGGGGGCAAAGACAGAGGGCATGCCACCCTGAAGATCGGGAAAAGATGCCCTCCCGATGAGGATGATGGTGGTGCCACCATCAGGAGAAATGTTTGGGCTTTCTTTTAAAAAAAAGAAATTGGAAAAAACTGAATTTGGAAAGGAAACGATGGAAGTCAACGCGTTTTTCCCTGTAGACTTAAACGAGTGGGATCCAAGATGCAGAATCACGTCCAGGGGTCGTGATCGGTTCCTCCGTTTGGTTTTTCATTGGGGAAAAAAGGGGTCTGTCTATTTGTGAGCAGGTAAGGGATGGAAACCGTTCAGAGGGTTTTTTTCTTTTTTTCTTTCATTTTTCTTCTGTAGGCGGGAGAGGGTTTCTCGGAGACCTCTTCCGACTTCAGACCCCAAGCGCAGAGGGAGGATTTATGTCTTGGCCGGGAAGGCAAAGGACCGCGTGGAGTCCGGGCCCCTCGCGGACGGCGCCCGGGAAAAGCTTGCAAGCGGGAGGAATCTCCCTCGCCACTATAAATCCCTTGTACTTTTGTGTTTCAGCGGGTTGTGGGGCTTTAAAAAAAAAAAAGCCGAGTCAATTGCAAACCTACAGACGAGAGGGGAAGGTTGGAAAGGATGATCCACTTGCAAAACGATCGGACGCGTTGCAACAGAAAATTACGCACGGAAGAAGCGGAAGAATGGATGCGAGGGAGGAGGGCAGCAGGAGGAACCGGGAACTGCGGCGGGTTTTATCTCCCCAAATCGATCCCCAATTTTATTTGCCCCCCCCCGCCCCCTCTGGCAAGACGAAGCGCCCGTCCCTGGTGCCGGCAGACGGAACCTTTGCTCCTGATTGTCCAAACGCAATTCTTGTCCAGAAAACATGCAAACCAAGAATTGTGTCTGGACATCTGTAGCCGAGCCTTCATCCCCCCCCAGAAAGGCCCTTCCAGGAGGGTCGAGGAAGGAAGGAAGGAAGGAAGAAGAGCCGGGATTCAGAGGATTTCACCGCTACCACAGCAAGGTAATCGATCACACTTTCCTGATTTATTTTTTTCTTTCAAATTCGTCTATTGTACAGGAATCTCTCAAACCAGAAAACCAGGGTCTGAACCATAAAATACTTACGGATTTCTTTTCGTCTTTTTTAAAAAAATTGATCTGCATCTCTAGGTGTTTTAATAAGACATTTTGGTTATGTAGAATTTTAAAAATGTGAAATATTCAATGTATTATTGAATATTTCACATTTTTAAAATCGTATATATTATACCTATAGACCCTGCACAAAAATCGTATATATTATACCTATAGACCCTATAGACCCAAAATCGTATATATTATACCTATAGACCCTGCACATGTACATATCCAGACCTCTTTTTTTTTATTCTTATCTGTTTACCCCACTAGTTATAAACAGGAGGACGGATGGAGATAAATTTCTTATATTTTTTCCAAAGAAGCATTTTTAAAATTTTTGCTTTCTAGAATCCCGAGTTTTTGTGTGTGTGGTTTTAAAAGTAGGTTTAAACAGGGAACGAACAATGAAGCCACTGCTTCTAAATTCAACGGAATTCTTTTTAAGGAAGAAAAAAGAACAAAAACATTCAGATGGGAATTTCCTTAGTAAGAATATGCTGGGAGAGGAACTAAATTAAAATTTCTCTCCTTGGACAGTTTTGAATAATTCCAGGATGAAGTGAGTGTGTGGGTGTAAAATCATAAAAATTGGGTTGAGACTGCCTGATATTGTTTGGCTTTTGATGGCTCTTGTGTTGCTTTTTTAAAAAACAAAGATGTCTATAGAAACAGGAGATCTAAAACACAGATCTAGCTGTCATGGCAGCTCAAAATTAAGGCAGATCAAGTATTCTTTCCCCCCCCTTTCCTTTTTAACATCCCCAAACCCATTCCCTCCTTGGTTTGTCATTTAGCGCAGGGAAAGGGATGCTTCAGGGGTGGATCAGGAGATCTCTCTTCCTGCTCTTGCTGAGGAAAGGAGAGAGGAAAGACCCCAGGCTGGGGGGCAAAGGGAGTCGTTGGATCAATGGCAGTGGTGCTTTCTCTAGAGGGAGGCAGCCTTTTTTTTGGTGAGGAAAAGACTCTAAGCCAGCAAGATTTTACGTCTCCCTTCTTTCCAGTGATGTCAGGAGGGCTCGCGAAGGCAGGAGCAAAGAACCCAGAGGGATTTCCCCACGCGGCTTCAGCTGGTGCTGGCCAGGTTGCATCATAAGTTGTCAAGCAGAAGGGAATCTGAGAACGGGAATTGCATCCCTGATTTGCAATCTTTCTTGGCCTTCCAAGCAGCCCTGCCAGCTTTTCCGCCCTACCTAGATCAGATCACTCTTGTTTCTCTCTTCCTCTCCCAAGACCGTCTGCTTAGCAGGATTTTCTCTTATCTCCTGGGATTGTTGATAATTTAATTGCATGGATGGTTTTAAAAGTTACCCTCCCTCATGGCAAGAGAACTGGGACAGAGTCATCACCGCTGGCACGTGGGTGGCTGGAGGTTTCGTTGCTGTTAAAAACTCAGGGGCCTTAGGCTGGAGAAGAGCAGACAAGAACAGGAGGCCAAGGAAAACTTGCTTAGTGCTGGGTTGGTGATGGGGGGCAGGGAAGGAAATTTGTTTTTTAAAGAGCCAAGGTTCACGTGTTCCTGATGTTTAAAACTGCAGAGAGTCTTCACAATCCCAAATCCCCCAATGCTAGCCCCTCTGCCCAATAGGCAGGTCAGCCTTCCAAAATCTACGTAGAAACAAATCCCATTCAGCTTCCTGGGACTATTCCCCTAGGTAGGTGGGTCCAGGACCAAAACTCTAAGCAAGTGCTCAATGGGATTATTGAGTCCACCTTTCCTCCAGGCTGGGGTCCTCCAGAAATATTGGACTGCCTTATCCATCATCCCTAGCCAGCACAGCTGATGTTGGGGATAGCTGGGGATGATGGGACTCATAGACCAGCCTGTCTTAGAAGAGAATGTCTAGCCCCTCTTGTATCCCCAAAAAGTCTACAGAAGAGTAGATAAAGCATAGCTGCTGTACACCTGTAAACACTCCCAAAGCCTCAGCTATTTAGGGCCATTTTTAGCATCATAAGAGCTGCATTTTCCTCTTCCTATTCTTTTCCAAGAGAATCGAGCGGTGGGGGAATCATGTGGTTCCCCAGGTGTTGTGGGACTGTAGCTCCCTGTATTCCTTGCCACTGGCTCTGCTGGTTAGTCAATATCCCCTGGAGGGCTGCATGACTCCCACCCCTGTCATGGAGACACAGCTAAGGCTCAGAGAGGACAGAGATGATGATATAAAGCATCAAAATTCAACTCAATAATGACATTTTAAAAAAGGGAAAACCCCAGACACCCCCATAAAATCTTAGATGATACTTCTCCTTCATACAAATGTCCCCACTGCCTTTAACAACCCATAGAATGGACCCTAGACCATCCCTTATTAAAAGGGGAAAAAATCCACCTTGCAATCCTCAGCATCCCACAGAAAAATGGAGAGTACCCCATCCCAGTGAGTATGACCCTGTAGGCACCTTTTCTGTCTCCCTGTCTTATCAGATTTATACTAACGACACAATATTCTTAACATTATATTGCATATAGCTTGGAAGAGAGAATTACAGTACAAGCAGCTTCTCTCCCTTAAACAAGATAAGCTCTTCCCACCTAATTTTTCCCCATCAAAAGATATAAAGCATCTACCAGTTCCTTTGAGATTCAATGAGAAAAGGAAAGATCTAGGATAAGTGGACTCCGGTCCACTTCATCAGATGCATGGAATGATTTGGGTCTTTGAATACTACTCATTTTTCTCATTCTGTGTATGTAACGCACACACACACGGCTGAATCTATGGCATTATGGCACCACTCCAGCTGAGCAAAACTGTAGCGAAGGGAAGAATAAGTAACCTTGCTTTCACAGCTGAGATATATTCCTGCACGGGGATAATGGGAGTTGTGTGTGTGTGGTTGTGGGCTTTGATCACAGTGTAGGAGAAGGTCTAATCCTGCAACGTGCATGGCTGTTATTGCAATTTTTTGTGATCCATGTGCTGGTCTCACCCAAGCACAGCTGCAGACCCAGTGGCTCCACCCCTAGCCCACGAAAAGCAAGATGCTTCCCCACCACCTCCAATGCACTGTGTCACACATCTTGCTGTTCCTCGCAGCACCGCATAAGCAGGGTCCTAGCAACCACCCTCTTCAACTATCCCCTTGTTCATCCATACTTTATTTTTGAAGATTCAGATCTAAAATGACTGCTCCACTAATTTCATAAATGGGTACAATGGCAGAGATAGGTTTGGCTAGCTGAATTTTCTCTAGGAAAAAGCCTTTCGTACCATTGCTCACAGATGTGGTGTAGTGGTCTGAGCACTGGACTACGGCCCAGGAGACAACAGTTCAGTTCCCTGCTCGGCCATGGAAACTCATTGGGTAATCCTGGGCACGTCACACACTCTCAGCCCCCAGAAAACCCTGTGATATGTTTGTCATACGTTGGAAATGACTTGAAGGCACACTACAAGCATCCACTACCATCACTTCTGTGCTCATTGCAAGGAAATCCACTCATTTAAAAAAAAATTCTCACCAGGATCATATTTTTATGCATAGGTACCTTTTAAAGACAATTTTCAAATAATATAAGCACAAATTTTTTGAGTCTGTCTGTAGCTTTTCAAGTTTGTGGGCAATTGTGACTATTGTATTTAATCCTAATTTTGTACATTACCCTCCTGTTCAACAGCTTCACAATGCAGCATCCACTTCTGGCAAATCCTTGTTATAACTTGCAAGAATAGCTATGTGCTTAGAGGGCTGTCATGCTCTTCTCTGTTATGCTAGCTTTCTACTTGCAGAGAGATTTGACTCCTGCTTTTGCAGGGAAGCATCCAGAATTTTCTCCATACATGGTTTGATCCATATAGCCTCCCTCAATCTGCTGCTACATGTATGGACTGGGGCTCTAAAGGAAGAGATAGCTCAAAGCTTTCCTGAAATCCAGGATGATGGTTTTGAATATAAATTGTTGTTATATACCTTTGAGTTGACTTTTGACTTACGGCAACCCTATCATAAGGTTTTCTTGGCAAGATTTGTCTGGAGGAGGTTTGCCACTGCACTCCTCTAGGGCCGAGAGAGTGGAACATGCCCAGTGTCATCTGGGGGTTCCCCACGGTTTGAACACAGATTTGAACTCTAGTCTCCAGGAGGCCTAGCTCAGCAAACCACCATGCCACACTGGCTTTGTGTGAATACAAGGCTTGGTTTGTTTTCCCCCTCATGTGGCAGTAGAGTAGTTTTCTCTGACATTTAAGAGCTGTTCAAACAGTGAGGGCGATCCCACGACTTTTTGGTACTGGAGACAAAGAACAAAATGGTGCCTCTTCCCCAATTCCACAAGCAGTAGCTGACTGGACTCCTAGGAACTGGCAGGCCAGCTGAGGGAAACAAAATGGCCCAGTCCTGTTAGTAGCCTCAGTAAGGTGGTCACTTCAGCCGGCAGGGTTCTGGGATCAGCAAATTTGCTCCTGCTCTCCCAGCCTTGCAGTGCTTCTGGTGCTCTGGAGAGCATCCATGGCTGCTCAGCATGGCTCTCCAAAGCTGGTCCCTGGTGTTGCCAAGAATTACAGGTGGCAACTGCCCCCTCCCTTGGTCCACGTGCCTGTCACCACCTTGTTTTCTTTCCATGAAGTTCCTTTTTTTAAAAAATGCACATTCTAACAGTTTAGAGAAATTTAATATGTATGTGCAGTTTTACCAAGTTTGTATCTCACTGTCTGGAACGATAGCAGCAACTCTTCGGTCTAAACTATTAGGGAACACAGCGTGGCCATGCAGTATGTCATTTTCTGTTGTCTGTATCCGATTTCCTGCAGCTTTCGGGCACAAAAGCTTTCTAAACTCAGCACCATCCCCAATCATTTTGTAGGTTTGCCAGTGAAAGGGAACCTTATGCAAATCCTCACACAGATATTCAGGAAGGCCCTACTCTTCACTACCAGAAGACAGTTCCATATCTAATGAGCTGCTCTGCACATAAACTGGTCCACCACAAAGCCCACTGTCCTACCAGTACAGCTATTGGCTCCTCACATAGGGGGGTTATAGCCAAACACACCTAAAAGCCAGGTTGGAGGAAGCTGCTGCATTCTATCATCTAGCCAAAGGGTGGGCAACTTGACAAACTACAACACCCCTCTCCATTGTCTAGCTTGGCAAGAGATGATGGGAGCTGCAGTCCAACAACATCTGGAAAGCTACAGATACCCCCCTCTCCAAGGTTTACAGTCAGTTTCATATCCTAAGGGGAGAGAGAAACACACAGCTCCATTTCAATAAGGAAAAAAGAAATTTGGGATTAAATCTTCTGTCTGCTATTCCATACAGTTCTGGTTGTTTTCATACAATATCAAGAAGGCACACTGTGAATTAAAATCCAAGCAAGTTTCTTTTTTCCTGTTTAAAGGGAACCAACAGCAACTATTGCCTTAAGACACTGGTTGCTGAAATGAACGCTGAGGGCACCAGGGGGAAAAGACACATACGTTTAAACACAATTTAACTATGTGCTGGAAGGTACTGTTGAAAGCAAGAAATTTCTTTAGGGAAGAATCTTCAACCAAACCTCTTGCAAACAGCAAAATTACAGTCTTGTTCTTACCCTTCAGAACTAAGACTCTTTCTAAACAGCCATACTAACTTGTCAAACTGGGAGAGTTGGAATATTGTAAAAATAAATAAATAATCTTTTTGCTCACAGGCTGGTCTTGTGATGAATGATTTTAAAAGCAGGGTCCTCAAATTCTACTCTCAAACTCTATGAACTTATTATTCTCCTAGAAAATTTAACTTGCTGTAGCCAGAACGTGGGAAAAGCTCCTTTTTGGACTACAACTTCCCAAATCCCTCAACCAGCATAGAATACCCTGGTATTTTAGTGTTCATCTGTTGCTTACTATTATTATCAATTCTGTTAGTAAATCTTTAGTTTTTTAAACTGATTATCAGAAAGCTTTTTCACCCATCTTCCGTACATATGGCTTGTTTTTAAATCAATCAGTCAAATAATCCAGAATTTGAACCTAGGCATTTCCAGTCTTAATCTGATACTTTTAACCAAAAAAACTAGTCTTCTTCCCTTTATAACTCCCCCACTCCACTGCTCCAAATAACAGCAAGCTACCGAAAGTCAACACCATGCAGGAAAGAAGCTGCATTGAATTGCAGAGCACCGTGCATTCTGTGCTGTTGTGTCCTTATTTTGCTTTTGATTTCATGATTTATGCCTTTTATTTTGCATTTAAACTGGTTTTATGCTTGTTTATTGTTACATTGCCCAGAGAATGTCATGTCCTGGGTGGTGTACAAACCACAATTCAACCAGAGGTACTCTTCACTTCCTCACCTAATTCTGAATTGCCAAAGTTTTCCTGCAACGTGAAGAAAGTCCTCTTGATTACATATAGAACCACTTCCTTTCCAAAATATGAATCACAACTCGCATGAGAGGGTACAAAATGTCAGAAAGTGTCTCTTCCAGCTAGGGAAAGAATTAAATCTGACCATTCCCTCTCTCCCACTTCCAATTTTTTTCACACCTGAAGTTCTTTCATTTCTGAATATGAAGACATTTTTGAACTTTGGTAAATTCTTTGAAACTGAACAGTGACTGAATACACAGAGATTTAAATCTAGACTTTAAGAAGTTAAAAATTTAGTGTCCTAGGCCTAGATCAGAAGTAGGCAAAGTAAAGCCACACGTGTGCCACCCAAAAAGTTTCATAACCCCATAGCTTGCCTTAGATTCCCTTCAAACAAACAAACAAAAGCAGTCAAACATACCTCAAACAGTAACTTACCACTTCTAGAGGTTGCTATGGTAGACATTTTTCTGGAAAAAAAATAAAATGGGGGGAAATGCAATATTATCACCCTTCCCATATTGAAAGTCACCTTGTCACTTTAGGAACTTTAAAAGTAGACTATTTATAACTTGATTCAGCATAATGTATAACTTGAGTTGGCATAAAATTATCACATTTAATATATTAAAACTATAGTTTATGTAGAAAATAATTTCAAAAGTAATTTTTTTAAAAGGCATTTTTTGTTAAAATGAAGCTATGGTGTCCTCAGATGAACCATCAGAAATAGTTTTCATTTCACCAGCTTAGGAGGAACGGGACAAAGAAACCCACATAAAACCCATAGAAACCATTGATATTAACAAAGCAAAGGAAGTTATTTTGTCTCTTTTGGTCCTTCATAGCACCAAGTAGACACAATGCATTCACTTCCATAAAAAGATCTGAGAAAAGGAAGGCAAGATTGAGGAATTATAATTATACGACATACTGCACATAGTATTAGGTAAAAGTCTACCTGGTACATAGTTTTTAGAGCAGCAGGGATAAACATGTGATCACCATTAAATATTTTGTTCACCATTCTGAAGAATATTTCCTGTAATCCATATTTTAATTTTTCCAGGTAAAAAAACGGCTATGGAGGGAAAAAACATGAAAAAATGTTTTTTCCCCAAATTTTTCTTGTTTTTTTCATAGACCACTCTGAAGTTGCCAGTTTAGGAAAGAACTCACCATAGCCCATCCTAACCCTGAAAACGCAACAGATATCAAACTTCTAGTCACTTTCAGTTGCAAGTTTCGGCTGATTTGGGACCAACAACCAGAGGCCCTACAATTGGATTAACTGTTTCCTGGTGAAATTGGTCAGCTCTGGTCTGGATAGAAGAATCTGTCCACTTCAGTTTTGTGGCATTTTCCAGTGAAAAATGTGGATAAAATGGAAAATTCTGGTAAATTCTTCTTGAAAACAAACCACAATGAAATTGTCACCCATTCTTGCCTCCAGATGGGCTTAAGCACCTGCACAGCTCTTTTTTTCAAAATTAACTTCACAAGGAAAGCACAGTTAATTCTAAGTTGTGTATAGCAGAATCCTGAAACCCCTTTAGCCGGTGGAAACAGCATACCTTCCAGTACGATGGACTATTTTCCAAGAAAACAAAACCACTCCAGTTTTGGGTGGAGAGCTGAGAACTAATGAAAACAAAACCTGGAATCATGTATCTACTCCACAGATTGATAACAGAAAATTTATTCTGAAATTATGGACTCGTTGGTGTTGGCTAGAAAAACTAGGATAGGTGGAGCTGTCCACCTCTGCTTCACTGTTTTAAAAATTGCAATTCACAGCATAAAAAAGCAAGACTCTGTCTTAAATTTCTGTGTATAGGCAATAAACATCCAGGCCTTCAAACCCTTTGCTGTTAACCTTTCTTCCCTGTTGGGCAATATAATGATTGTTTCTCTGTTGGACGTATATAGTGGTTATAAAAACATAATAAAATCAGAATTGGGAGGAAAAAAAAACATTATAACCCTCCAGTTCGTCACTGTGAATTTGTTCCATTGAGTTTTCAACAGCTGCTGCACATACAGAACACAAGGTCGAGTCCTTTAATCAGCTATCTCTTCAGAGAAAAGAGAAGGGCTCACTTTTATTGTATACTTTCATTGTCCCATCCATAGGCCCACTGCAGAACAACAGGGCAGTCCCCTGCCCCAGAGTGCTTACAGTCAAAAATTCAACATAGTTGAAGGGAGGCGGAGGAAAATCAAAGCAAGGAAAGAACATGCATTCAGTTCATGTATTAAAGATTTAAAAACCAGAAGTAGCCACATAATCCATAGGTCAAAACAAAAACTCAAATCTGTGTCGATACCTTTATTGAAAGCATGGCACATGGGTCACGTATCTGAAGCACAGCTGGAATTTTGCATTTAGGGTTAGGTCCAGGAGAAAATGCAGGCTAAAAGTTTGGATCAAAGGCTTGAAGGGAAAAGCTGGTTTTTGAGAAGGTGACCTGAGAGGGTGGCAGGAAAATCATTCAGAGACACAGTTCCTGGAACCAAGAGAGCCAAACTCACACCATCATCCGGTCAATTTCTGCTCCAGATCTGTTAAGTGGTCATTTGGGAGGGGGAGAGAATGAGGGAAAAGGAGTTCTGTGCATGGTCCAGAGTTAAGCTCTACCATTAGAAGGAGTAATGCTGTGCAAAGTTTTCTTTGCAATTTATGTTATTTATTCCTTGCATTTCTCCCAACATGGGATCCAAGGCTGTAGCACATCAGCAAGGGCATTTGCAAGATACTCCTGTCAACATACTACAGGCACTTCTAACCAGATGTGTTGGACAACAGCTCCTATTCTCTCCCACTGGCACAGCCAACAACCAGAAACAATGGGAGGTCATTCAAAACATACGATGTGTGCCAAGCCGAGGGCTGATCTGGTGTGAGGGGATCTCTTCCGCTTCCTTCCTTCCCTCTTTTCCAAAGTTAAAGCAAAGAACTGTGAAAAGAGATGGAATTTGCCCACCCCACCCAGATTTTCCAGTTCCTTTCCTGTATGTAGCCATCCAGATCATGGCTGGTAGACAGAAGCTGGCCTCACATCACCCCATTAAATGGTCTGATTTGCTTCAGAGGGTACATTTTTTTATACCACGACTAACCAGAGACATGCCATAGCTAGGATCTCTTTTGGCGTACAGTGGCCGTTGCTTGGATTGTGGAAGAAGCAAAATTCTCTCCAGTTTAAACGTGAAAGTGGCTTGCCTCTTCAGTAGTGCAAGAAACCTAAACAGACACACACGCACCTAAGCATTTTCCCCTTGTTTTCAACATGATCTCACAAACTATCTTGAAAGACCACAGTCAGAACAATAACAATACTGGCCTACACCGTCCAGATCACACTGCTTTACACAAGTGACAACATAATCCAAAATTGCTCACATGGCACTCTGTCACAGCCTTTATTGTCTTATTATTTAGCAGCACACCCACCCTGCAAAGCACAACCATCATAAATTCAAATTTATGTGTATCAACCCAAGACTAACACTGGTTCAATTACACCCACTTGAGTTCATGGGTGAGCCTGAATTCAAGTCTCCAGGCTTCCATCTGGTTTTAAATGCTCCATCTTCCAACCCAGGTGATTTATCATTCTGTCTTGTTAAGATCAGAACAAACCAAGATTCAGATGCAACACTATGCAAACCCATAGTGGTTTATTTAGCTGCTCTGGCTAGCAGAAGGAGCCACACAGTTTGTTCATGTTAATTCAGGGTTCTCACAGCTTACTGTCCTGTTTGAATGTAGTCAGCCAATTCATCGCAATGCATCCAACAGTGCATGGATGGGGACCATTCAGTCCTCCCAATATTTGTTGGCCCCAAATTCCCATCATTCTTCACCACTGAGGCCATGTTGACTAGGGCTAATGGGAACTGTGGTCCAGAACACCCAGAGGGCCACACGTTCTTCAATCCTGGTGCTGAGCCTGTGATTTTAACAGCAATAAATTAAATACACATATGCAGCAAAGAAAGAAAGATGACCAGACAGTAGCTCTAAAAGATGCTTAAAAATTGAGATTTTCTTTAAAAAAGGGGGGAGCAAGGGAAAGAGCTGTCAGTGGTCAAAAATTCAAAGACATTACTTTCAAGCCTGTTTGATTTTCAAGAGCCATGCTGCTGAAATCCACGCCTGGCAGCGGAGGTACAGATAAGCTGATAACAGCAAAGGCAGACAACTGCAGTCCTTTTCTTGGCAAGGACTGAAAAAAAGACTGTGCTCTGATCCAAGTTGGGAGGGGGAGATCAGAGACAGGAAGGGATATCCCTGCTCTTTGATCTCAGTCCTGCAGTTGCCTCTCTCTGCGCTGGTAGACAGCAGAGAGAAAACATGAGAAACACTCATTGGGTGCACGGCAGCCCACACAGCCGAGAGATCCCTGCTTTTGACGCTCAGCCGCAGCCATGCCTCACGTTCTAAACAGCTCACTTTCAGTCATTTGTTGGATGGTGTGTCTCTGGGAAGAAGGCAGAGGGTGATCTTATGCCGAAATCATTCCAATCTCTCATCCAGGACAAAGGGTCGAGAGCCAAGGCAGAGGGTGGGAGGAGCCAGGCATCAAAAGAGCAAGCAGGAGGAAGAAAAGACCTAATGAGGAACCAGATCTGGTTTGACACATCTTGGACAAAGACAGAAAGAAAGACTCAGGAAGTGGTTTCCTGAGGAGGCATTCCTTTTGTTTTTAAAGTTTTCCTCTTTTTGGCTTCTTTGGCAATCTAACCCCCATGTAAGGTAGAGATGAAAACCACATTGTCTTGGTCTTGGAGTTGATAGTCCAGCTCCCCCTGATGAAAAGAAGAGATAGAGAGAGTGTGATTTCTCTGTTTTCACAGGTGATCAAAAGCAAGCTTGGTTCTCCAAATATCAGCCTGTATGTGGTCAAGTGGTCAAAACAGCTGAAAGAGGGGTTTATTATTAAGATATTTTTTTCCCCACGGAGGTTGCAAAAACTGCTCAGGAAAAAACAAAAAACACAATCAAAAACAGTCAAGGAAGACCAGAGCTTGGAGAAGTTTACTCTTTAGGATTACAGCTGCTAGAAATCCTCCAAACAGCCTGACCTGTAGTCTAAAGGAGTAACTTTTCCAAACACTGCAGAGGACTGAGCATATCAAAATGGCTCTGCTGGCTGAGGTCTTCTGCAAGCTTAGTAAGCAAGGAAGTAACTTACTTCGAGGAGTACTGGGCATATGAAGAATCAGATGGAGAGCAGCTGAGGATGGTGGGAATTCTAGCGTATCACTAAGCTGGGGAAAGTTGTTGAGCACCATCGTTCTCCATTGTCTCCCCGCAACCAGTTGGTTTTGCACCATTTCACCTTTCCCCTTACATTTGCACCCCCCCAAAAAAAACCACACCTCATGGCACAGAAGTTATTCAACTTAATTTCAGGACAAAAGCATGGTGGCTAACCATGAGATGCAAAAACAAATACAAAACAGCAGAAGTCATACGAACCATCAGCTCCCAGTCCGAGTCATTGATGAGGACCAAGATCCCTGGGCGCCTACAAGGAAAGAGAGGAGCTATTAGCTGAACAAGGATTCAGTTTAGTGTAACTGTCAGAATTTCCACTCCTACCCTGCTGGGTCTTTCATTCTATTGCCCAGGAGCTCTGATTCTCAAGACATATCCCCTAAAGCTCAGCCGTAAGCCATCCTTTAACTGAAGCCCATCAGATCCAGTCCTGCCTCGTCTGGTACTACATAATAGATCTTCATCCTCTTCTGTGTGACAAGTGTCCAGACAACGTAGACCTCCAACTCCCATACACCCTAGCCAATGGTGAAGAACGAAGGAGCTGGTATCTGATGGGGTATATAAGTCCCATCCCTGATCACAGGTAGCACCCACTCCTGGACACAGCAGCCCAGATAAGTTCTGGCTAGCCAGAACTTAAGTAAAACTATTCCTGCTCATGAAGTTAGAAATAACTGCTCTTTTATGAAGCAGCCTACAATCATATTCATCTTAGGTTGTTGCAGGTTTTCTGGGCTTTGAGGCCATGTTCTATTAGTATTTTCACAGAATCCTCTGAAGATGCCAGCCACAGATGCAGGCGAAACATCAGGAGAAAATACTAATCAAACACAGCCTCAAAACCTGGAAAACCCACAACAGCCTATGAATTCCAGCCGTGAAAGCCTTCGATTTTACATATTCATCTTTTTTTGCTGCTGTATCACATTGCTGACTCATGTTCAACTTGTCAACAACTACAAATCCCAAGAAGTGAGTTTCTGACCCCACATCAGACAATGATTTCCAAGACCACACCAGAGGCTCGTGCTGCACCTTTCGGGCTCTTTGGACACATCCACAAGGACTAGAAGCTTCCCTCTGCCTCATTTTTATTTTTTGAAAAGACTTCAGGGATAGAGACATGTTGAAATTTGTGTTCAGTATCAGCTTCAACACTTGGCATAGAACAACCTCAGAATGCACAGAACTTTGTACAACACAACAAAATGTTGCAGTGGGGAAGGGCTGCAGTGAAGGTTTTTGGGTGCCGCTTTCCATTCACTCTCCCTCTAGTCTTCCATTTCCCATCCCAGAAAAACAAAAGAACAGTCAGGAAGCATTCAGTGGCTACTGAGAATGCTTAGTTCCTCTTCCGATTTTTGCCTCATCCTACTGCCAAACATTTCTTGTCCATCTGCAAAACTTGGGGTTGCTTTGAGCTTTCCCATACCTCCTCATGTCTTATTCATGGATGGATATGGGCTCACTTAAAAACAACCACATAGTGGAGGGAGAGAGAAAGCAAGAGAAAGACTCTGTTTGCAATATGGCTCTGGGCATGCTACTGTCAGCTTCTCAAATAATCAAACTCAGCTTTGGGAACTGAAATCCATGCCCTGTAGATCAAGCGCGTGCAAGTTGATGCAGATAAAGGCAGCGACTGCAGCTCCTCCAGCTTCGTGGTGATAAACAGCCAGGATCAACCCCAAGCCTTGGATCAGAGACAAGGGGATTCCCCTGCTTTGATTGCTGGCAGAGCCCTGGAACTGATGTTCCTCCTGCCGTAGGGGGTGGAAGGGGAAGGGATCTGGTTGGCATACACTCCTCTTTGGCTTGCAAAGACATCGGTTGGTGACGAACGTTTCAAGGCGCAACACCCCCTCCCTGTCACCGCCCCCATCTTTTCACAGAGGAGAGCCATAAAGTTAAAAAAAAATAAAGGAAAGGTGGAACGAGGAAAAATACCCAGATAGCTGTGCAAGGCAGCCGTTCTCCACGCAGCCGACTCTGGCCAAAGGCTGGCTGCATAAACACAGAACGGCTGGTGGTGGGACACAGAAGAAGCTACATTTTACTAAGGATAGACAGTCGGCAGGTAGATGGAGGTTATGGACTGGCTGGCTGGGGGTTTTCCATTCAATCTGCCAGTGTTTGCCAAACAAAAATTTCATTTGTCCAACAAATGCCTTCCCGCTGCAGCTATACGTTTGCAGCTACACGTTTTGTACACCTGCCAATCAAAAACCTGCAGATGCTCAAAGGTTGTCTAATTTTAACTGTGCACAAAACCAAAGATGAAACAGGGAAAGAGATGGGGGGGCAGACTCTGGTTCTGCAAATATGTCTGCTTCTCTTAGCCATGGTATTACTAGACAGAAGAACAGCAAGGAAGCTAGAAAGAGAACCTCCCTCTGTCAATCTCTTTCCCCACAAAAGAGACTCACCAGTGTAACCACCAAATTAAATTATCAGTTGCTGAAAAAGAAAACTGATAGGAAACTGCAAAAACACACATGCACACAAACGCACAAGAAGAAAGATTCCCTGAATTCATGTATGATGAGAGAGAGAGATTCTCTCTTTCTTACTGTAGATGTACTCAAGCGGTCAGGCAATGAAAATCAGTAGCAGTAGCACTCGGATCCTTCACTCTACCTGGAGGCAGGAGGGTAGTTTAAGAGATGGCACACACACCTTGCTTACAGCAACTTGCTGCCACATCCTAGAATCTGCCTCCTGAGGCAACCATCTGCAATGACCTCACTCTGCCAAATGGTTGAACCAGCCCTTGTCAACACGAAGAAGCAATATTCCTCTGAGTATTGATACCATAGGGCAGGGCAAGAAGTGAAAACAGAAGGCCATCATCTTCAGGGTCTGCTTGCTGCCTCCCCACAGGAATTCCAAATATCACAATACCTGGGTGAGTGCTATACTTACACTGATTCTCCTTGGACAAACAACTCTGGTCTCTCTTTCAACAGGTTCTCTTTAATCCACACCAGCAAGTTCCGAACATCCCCTGAAAGGAAAAAAAAGAAACAACATAAAGGCTTGAGGTGTACTGCAGAGCTTATATATGTAGTTGTATACTCCTGGGGGCAGGGATCTAACCATTTTGCCTACATCTGCATAAGTAGGGGCACACTTCAGTTAACAAAGCCTCTGACAAAGCAGCTCCTTTTAATAAAGTCATTTCTTCTTTCACCTTATCCTCTGTCTAGCTGGACGTTTTTTTGAAGCATCGGTATTGGGAATACAGTCACAGAGGGCTGCAGAAACACAAGGCTCCAGTGCTAGGTTGCAGCAATATGTCTGCTATAATCAGTACAATAAAGGATAGCTGGGAAAGAATGGCCAACTTGAAACATGGACTGCAGACCTATGGCAGCTGGCCACTCCTTTATGAGATGATACTGGTGTTGAATTAGTAATTAAGACCTACTGGCTTTAGAAAAGATCTGGAGGTGAAAAGAACCAGAACTGTTTCACTGATAGGGATGAACCTAGATGCCTGCATTTTTGGACTCTCTTTCAAGATGTGACTGTCATCTTGAAAGGTGTTCTGAAAGATACTGCTGCATCAATTTATATAGGATTTTTCTCTGACAGCAAAATAAAATAGTTGCATGATAATAAGTATTGATGCTTGGCAAGCAAGAGGAGAAGAACTGATGAAAGACTGGACTCCACTTTAACCAATTCTGCTTTCTGATGATGCTCTGGTCCCGAACCCATCAGGTAAGCAAGGGATGCCTGCACCTACGCCAATCTGAATCAGTCTGGTCCAGAGCATGCCCTCAACCAATCCAACTTACTACTGCTTTGGTAGCATGAAGACCGCATGAGAGACACACAGCCACCTTGGGTCCTGTCCTGGGTGAAAGGTGGGGACATAAAAATGAATGAGAAAGGAGAAGAAAGAAAGAAAGAAAGAAAGAAAGAAAGAAAGAAAGAAAGAAAGAAAGAAAGAAAGAAACAAACGAACAAACGAAAGAAAGAAAGACCGATCATGTTTTGGATGACGAAGTTGGACGAGGTGCAAAGGCGAAAGAGCAACCAAGTGAGTTGAAGTAATTCCAAAAGGAAAAAAAGAAAAGGAACCAACCAGCAGGAGACACCTCAAAATGGGGAAAACAGACACCATAATAAATAAAGATGTTGGGTTGGTCACTAAGGCACGGGGAGGGGGGGAATCAGCTCTCAAACCCCTGCTCAGACACCTCCCTCATGGGGTGTCATTTCTCCCCCCCCACACACTTTGACCTTGCTCTCCCTTCTCCCTTCACCCCACCCCAAGAGAATGAGATCATTTATCATAGTGACCACGTCCCAACTCCAATTTGCTGAGGTCACTAACTGCGGCCAAGCGTCACCCCGCCCACAATCTCAGCTGCTGTCCTGTAGACATGACAAAGCACCCCCTTGGCCCCCTCCCCAGCTGCTTTCACTGAACCTCGTCATTTATTCCCCTGCCCGCCTGCCGCCAGTTACAAAGATGGGAAGGGCATTTGTAAGTGTCCTTTGACTGATAGATGACTTATTCTTCAAACCATAGGTGGGGGGGCAGAGGAGGAGGGGTTGGAAAGTCTTGCCTGCCAACAGCATGAGCACCCAGGTTATGGAAGGATCACTCCTTAAAAAATAAAGAATAACCTTGGAATAAACCCAGTTCACCTCTGTATGTTGGCTCAGATCCCAGGAGAAAATGCTACAGAGCTGGGTGGCAGCAACAGACAGATAAAGAAAGTCCCTGATCATATCAGATTATTCGCCCATCTAGCCAGTATTCTCTACTCTGACTATCAGCAGCTCTCTGTTCCCATCCTTTTAGTTCAAGGGCAGGCAAATGTGGGGTGGGCCACTTTTCACCTCATGCCCCCCTCGATGGGCTGCATCCTTGCATTAAGTGCACCAAAAGTGACATCAATTTTATTCTGATTTTTTAAAAATAAATGTATTTATTAGTTTTAAAACAGGCAAACAAACAAACAGTCCAATTCACAGGCAGAATCACAATTACTATCAAACAAATGTATGTCCAAAGAAAAAAACCCCTAAAACACAAAACTAGGACACTAAACAGAAACACTAAATGCTATTCCGCAAAAACTGTCAACCCAAGCCAAACTGTAATGAAAGAAAGAAAAATTAAAAATATGTTATTCTATCATTACAGATCCAACTGAGCAATCCTGCTAGAATTACTAGCGTCTACAACCATAATTTCTCACGTGTTAGATTTCTTGTTACTCAAAAAGTTCATAAACCATTTCCAATCTTAAAAAAATCTACTGACATCCATTTTTGCAGGGGGAAGATTAAAGGCTCTGGGAATGAAAATCAGTTTGAATTGTAGTAGATGTGGAGGGTCATTTGCTTGCAGGTGTGTATGTGGGGTGTGTGTATAAATTAAGGCTGGAGGAGGTCACCAGGAGGTGCTTTGGGGCCACAAAAGTGGGGCTCGAGGCCCACAGCCCCACAAGCTGCTCTTTCCCCACTCCTGCTTTAGCTGGAGACATAAGGATTCAGCCTGAGACTTTCTGCTTTAAACAAAATCAGCATCAAAGAAGTCAAGGGTAAGACCAGGAAGGGGCAGGATTGGAGCCTCCTGAAATAAAAGTGGGGTCTCTCTATGTGTGTGTGTGTTGCAAAAGCGGAGATGGGGTGATGGTAGAAGCAGGGCTGTGAACCCGAGTCCAACCACAACATACGGAGTGCTCAGATCATCCCTGGGGAAGAAAAAAAATTATCTCCCCCTTACCAAGCACGGTTTGGCATCTGTCACATTTATGGAAATAGCATATGCAAGTTATGGTAATGAGAAGCAGTCCTCTGGGACATGATATATTTCATATCTGCCTCCCTTTCTCCTCCTTCCCCTACCCTGGAAGACCCCCAGCAAAGGTGCAAAGCCAACTGCAGAATCCTGGGTGGACAAAACCCTGCCAGCTTCCAGAAGGACTACCAGCTTGTGACACAGAAGGAACTAACTGCATACAATATTCCACAACAAGTGGCACAACAATATTACTTTTGCAAAATAAAAGAACAACAAACAATTGGCCCTCCATATGGTACCCCTTCAAATATTTAAACACAGCTATCATGTTGCCTCTTAACCTTCTCTTCTCCAGGCTGCAAAGTAGGTGAGGCTGAGACAGAGTGACTGGTGCAAGATCACCCCACTGAGTTTCACAGCTCAGAAAGGAACAGACTCTAGAGCTCCCCAAGTCCCAGTCTAACATTCTGGAAAGGCAATTTTCTGCCTCAGGTACCACCAGACTGTCTCACTTCAGAACAGCCATTCCCTCAGGAATGAGAGATGGAGGCACACTTCTTCTCAGCTGTCATTTTACCTGCCATCCACAAATGTGCAGTTGTGTCTTTTACAGTGAGAAAAGTATTTTTTTTTAAATTGCTCTCTTCTTCTAAAAAAAAAAGAGATACTTGGTCGATTGATCTACTCAAGATAGTTGATTAATCTAATATTTTAGCTGACTTATCTAAAAAGCCAGCCAACTTAATCGTGAAGTGCTCCTTTTAAAAACTTTCTAGGAATGACAGAATTAAATTGAATTAAATGTTATTTTACTTGACTTGGAGGTGTGGGGAAGGGATTCCTCCAACCCTATTTGAGGATGGGGCAGGAGTTCCCATCTTAAGGAACAGCTCTAACCCAGTCGTCCCCAAAGTTGTGGATGATGCTAAGGCTTCTCTCCCCATAGAGCAAGGGAAAAAAATGAAATGGCAAAAGCGCTCTTGTCCTCAAACTGCCCCCCACCCAGTCGCCACAGTGTCATCAAACTTCTCAGCTTCTCACTTGAAAGGCGAAATTTGGAAGAGGGATCGAGAAAGGCCAGTGAGACCACTGGCGAGGGGAGGGGGAAGCCGTGGTGGAAGAGATTTACAAGTGAAAGGAGTTAAGAATGGAGCAGTTTGTGGGATAAAGAGCCCGCAGAAGGGGCTTTACAGATGTGTGGAGGGACGGGGAGGGGGGTGGCTCATTGTTTAATTAAGCAGAAAGTGGCTCTTTTGAAAAGCAATTTTGCACAGGAGCCGGGAGGGAGGGAGGGAGTGCTCAGTAAACAGTCCCTGCGAGGGAGGGCAGAAGAGGAGAAAGGAACAGCTGGCACCACGAACCGTGTGAACCAAACGCTGCCGAGGGGTTTAAAGGGCTGTGGACGAACTGCCTGTGCCCTCCCTCTCCAATCCAAGCTGTCCTGACCCCAGAAGCCTTTCTGGCACCA
This sequence comes from Ctenosaura bakeri, assembly GCA_948474755.1. Lineage (NCBI taxonomy): Eukaryota > Metazoa > Chordata > Lepidosauria > Squamata > Iguanidae > Ctenosaura > Ctenosaura bakeri. The sequence continues at coordinate 42,255 of CAOLHI010002828.1, read as the reverse complement.
ACTTTGGAGCAATGGAGTCATCATAACCACAAACAGCAGCAAGACACAGAAAAGGTTATCCTTATATACAGATGGACAGCCAGCCAGCATGGTGTGGTGGTCTGAGCACTGGACTATGACCCTGGAGACCAGAGTCTGATTCCTCGCTTGGCCATGAAAACCCACAGGGTGACCTTGGGCTCATCACACACTCTCAGCCCCCAGAAAACCCTGTGATAGGTTTGCCTTAGGATTGCCATAACTCAGAAATGACTTGAAGACACACAACAACTACAGCAACAACCATAATACCGGAAGATATGGGCCTTCAGATAGCCTGGACCTGTGCTTTAGCAAGCTACCTTCTCATCTCCCAATTCCTTCATTCCTTCAGATCCCAGAGGCCCACAGTTTTGGCCCTTGTTGCCCTTCTACATTCCCCCCCCCTTCCAGCTCTGTGTCCATTCTCTTCCAGCACGTGGTCAAGAACTGGTGGAGTGAGGAAAGAGGGAGACAAGACAAACAGAGAGAGAGAGAGATCCAAAGATCACCCATAGAAGTTGGTGTGGAGGAGAGAATTAGGACAACCAAGACAAATAGCACCCATGTCTTTTTGTTAATCTGCTTGGTTTTCAAAACAGTTTTAATCTTTTACACCTGTTTTAACTCATTAACTGTGATGGTTTCCCCTACTTATCTGATAAGTTAGAGACCAGAGCACTGTCAGATAATGGAATTGGCTGAAAAAAGGAACCCAAATACTGTACTGTAAGGAGCATGAAGGACTTATGGAGGTTCATTTGGGACCAACTGTGCATATGCTGCTTGCAATGTCTGTCAGCTGGCTTAGCGCCTCCCCCCCCCGCCAGCTTTGCTTTGCAAGCAGCATGTGTGTACCAGCAGTTCCAAGCGAGGCTCCATAGGAAGAATTAACAGAACTTGTCCTTGATTTGGAGGCATCAAAAGAACAAGTCATCAGATAAATGGGCGCTGAAAAGTGGATGTTTCCCATACTTAATAGGTTTTCAGTCTATTGAAACTATTTTTGTTGTTTTAAACAAGTTTCAACATGTAAGCACTGGTTTTACTTCCACACTGCCCCCCGAGATCTTTTGATATAGAGCAGCATAGAAATGTAATGTACATTCTGTATTTAACCCACCTGAAGAAGTGGGCTGTAATTCACATGAGCTTATGCTAAAATAAACTATATAGTCTTATAGGTACCATCCAACACCATGGTTTCTCTCCTTCCTCTACTTCTTTTATACTGAACAGACCAACACGGCAATCCCTTTGCAAATTACAGTATTCCAGTGGACCCATTTTAAGGGCCAAGTGGGGACAGACTCAAGAGCAGCCATCCCCCAAATACTCACAAGGTTCAGGCTGGCTGGGTAAAGTCACTTGGTGTTTTTTTATCCCATCAAACAAGAGTTCTGCTCCGCCCCTGAAAGGCAAGACCAAAGACACACATATATGAATCATTCTACAGGAGAACTCACAGAAGCACTAATATTTTAATTTAAAAATATTAAAAAATTGCACCAAGTAGGTTGTTCCTACTTGGTGCAATGTTAGAAAAACAGCTCATGAGGAGGAAAGCAATTAATCAATACTTTTAATACATAAAGGAATGAATCTGTTAACAGACCATGCCTGGTTGACCATCATCAAAAGATGCAACTCTCCTCAAAACCTGGAAAAATTACTTTTCTGGACTACAGCTCCCAGAATCTCCCAGCCAACATGGCAAGCGGGTGACATCCAACCTGGGGCATATGTCCCAGAAATACAGTTTAACTATGACTTTATTGGCACTTGGCCTTTTGGCATCAATATTTTCTTTGCAATCACTACGTTACACAGAGATACAGGAAGAGAATATCAAAATATATCAGTGCAGAAATATTAGCCCAAGACCCAGTGCTTTTAAAACCCTGTTACGTGAGGAAAGATTTTTGGCCGTACTCTGTGGAAAGGCACAACGGCGTCTTTGTAGCGCTGACTGCAATGCTAACTACTTCTACCCAGTTACTGTCCCCAAAGATTGCTCTATTGGGGCTGCCCTGCTCACAGAAAACACTGTTAGCTGAAAACTGAAGTAGCAATTATTAATGTGAGACAGATCTGGAGATTCATGTAGGAGAACAAGCCCTAGCCATGACAGGAGAGAGGCCCCTTTCTGCTTGCTGTGAAAACAAGCCCATACTTTGTCCTTCCCAGAGACCCTGCAATGACAGATAAGGTCCTTTCTGTAACACAGAGAGCTGGGGGGCTCTCAGCTGCAACGCCAATGCATAGAGCACCCATTTAAGCATTTCCAAGAAAAGAGATGGTAGCGAGGTGGGGGGAGAGAACCAAACACACGCTGCTTTACTGAATTTCAGTGGCTACCCACAGTTAGGGCAGTTATCACTGTACAAAGTGGCACTAAATCCACCTTTCCCAAGCTGGTGCCCCCCAGATCTGTTGGACTGCAATGCCCATCATTCCCAGTCATCATGGCTTTTGGGGACAGGAATCACCAACAGGCAAAGACTTTCTTGTTTAAACAGGCCTTCAGCTTTGGCTGACCAGGTGGAATGATGTGCAATTGTGTGTGCTATTGTCAGTATGTAATGTATGTTTTAAGTGTTTGAAATCATGTTTTAAAAGTATTGTTTAATCAAATGTCTGGCTTGATGCTTTTTTAAAATTTTTGTACTCCATATTGTTTTAGAGGTTCTGTTTTAATTTATATCATAAGCCAATCTGAGTCCCATTCAGGAGAAAAGCAGGATATAAATCAAAGAAATAATTGAACACATGTGGAAAGCAACCAGATTGAGGAAGGCAATGTTAGAGAAATGATAGACATATGAAGGATGGTTTTAAGCTGAAGACAGCCTGACAAGGTTTTCCAGAAAGGCTTCATCCACAACAGGCTGGAAATTCATTATTCATATATTGCCTCTCAACTAAATGTATGAAATAAAAACTGGGCAACAATTAAACATATAAGAAAGCATCTTTTAAGGTATAGTTTGTGGAACCCAGAGCCACAAACAGCCCTTAGTCTAATTTCATGTGCCCCTCAGTGTCATATTGCTCTCCAGACAATGCAGAGCTGCATCTGTTCTCTGAAATGAGTCACTGTGTGTCTTCAGTCACTTCCAACTTACGGTGAACCTATCACAGGGTTTTCTGGGGGCTGAAAGTGCATGACATCCCCAAGGTCACCCAGTGGGTTTCCAGGGCCAAGTGGAGAATCAAACCCTGGTCTCAGGGTCATAGTCCAGTGCTCAAACCACTACAACACAATGGCTCATACTCATTTGGAAATTATCTCCTTTGTCATTTTTTGTGTGTTTACATTTGCATACGTGAGCATGTGAAGTAGAGAAGGGAGGTCTGGCACACAGAGAGAGAAATCCATGCCATACTGCAAACTCTCCACAACTGTGGAAACTTGAAGCTAGATCAGAACAAATGCCAAGCAATCCAGCATCTTGTTTGCACAGTTGCTTCTAGGAAAGTTACAGGCAGGACATGATGAGCCCAGTATCACCCATTCACACATGGCATACTTGCCACATCATGAAATAACTGTCACTGAGGGACCCATCACCTTTGGTTCTGAAAATGATATATAATCATTAGGACTAGTAGCCATCAACAGTTCTAGCCTCCACCAGCCTAAGGCCACTTTAAAGCCATACGTCTTGTGGTAATATGTAGTATAATACAATATATAGAAATTCTCTTTGATTCTTAGTTACAGCAAAAAAAAGAAAAAAAAAGAATTAAGTTTATACTGTATCTTGAAGGCCACAAACAGGAAAGTATAAGGATGACTAAAATGGAAAGATTTTATTTAGGTGCCACAGCAAAGGAAAAATTTTATTTCTTCCTCTAACTTCGCTCAACCGCATCTGCTCTATTACAAAGAAGTTTCTAGACATGTCTGAAGCCAGGATATTTAAAAATTAGACCAATGAGAGCACCCTTTCCCAGCCTGGCTCTCTTTGCGGTGCAAACATGGTTGGAAAACATAGGTACAAAATATAAGGCACACACAGGGGAAGGTTGGTTTAGACAGTTTGTAAAATATTCATTTTTCACAGGATGGTTCCAAGAAGTGTCAATTCAATCACAGCTCACTGAACGTTTTTCCCAGGCCTTCTCCATCTGGACCAGGGCCAGGTGATCCAAGACCCCTTGGATATTATTGAACTCTAAATCCCACCAGCTCTAGTGACCCTGGTCAATGAGGACACATGAAGACTAGTACATCAATAGCTGTAGGGCTGAAGATTCTTCATCTCTAATACAGCCCTAGCTTCCAAGTTAATGCATCGCAAAATACAGAGGCAATTATGGTGAAAAGAAATGAGTCAGCAGAAGCCGAACAGGGCAACTGTGAGAATAACACGACATATCTTTTGTTAATATTTGGTGGGTTATTTGTTTTTATATTAAAAAATCTGTAACCACTTCCTTTCCATTCTTCAGAAACCAACAGATTTACAATGGCACAATCTTTGTGGACCAGTGATTGCTGTTCTGTGCCTTCAAGTGTCATCTTTGGGCACCCCTGAGGCAAACATATCTCAGAGTTTTCTTGGCAAGATTTGCTCAGTGGGGGGTTCCTTTTGCATTCATGAGGCTGAGAGAATGTGAGAGAATGTGACTTGCCCGCGGCCCCTCAGAAGGTTTCCATGGCCAAGCAGGGATCTGAACCCCGCTCGCCGAGGTCCTACACCAACACCCAAACCACTACTACATCATGCTGGCTCTCAGACTAGGGATAACCTACCTAAATTCCTACACTTACTCTTTTCTACAGCTGCTTTGCCCTATTTTTTCTGGATACCAATATGACATGCTAGACTTTCTTGCTTTCTTTGATCATATGTATATATGTACAGTCATATATTTCAGTGCAAGCCATTGTGTATTTAGTGGCAAACTGACTTTTGAATATTCAATGCAAAAAGCAGCCTCTCAGGGAAACACAGTTAAGTTTAATACTTAATATTTTAAAAATCCCCTTTCACACCTCTGCAAAACAGAAACACCCAATATTGGATCAGGTACCTGGTGCTGACGACACGGTTTGGTTTTCTACCTCCGGAGGTCCTTTTTCCATGGATCTTTTGGATTTCTAACCCCTTACGTAACAACGGAACCGTTTAAGCCAGCTGGGGCAGCCTTTTCTGAGGCCAAGCTGCCTTCCCCCCCAGCTCACCTTTTGGGAAACGCATTCTGTCACAACTGTTTGGGAGCAACGCTTCACCCCTGGCCTTGACCAAGCAAAAACCGATAGGCCATGTTTGTTTTTCTTTCTCTCTCTCTCTCTCACATACACATTCACACATACACAGAGACCCGGATTCTCACCTTCTCAGACATATATAGCAATAGCATTTATTTCTATACCGCTTATCAACTGAGTGTTATCTAAGCGGTTTACAATGTATTTTAGCTAATTCTCAGACATGGACTACGATGCTTTTACTACTAAATTTCTATAATACCAGTTCGGAGACAAAGGCAAACAAACCCTTGAATGCAAAAGCTGGGCATTTAGGAACAGGTTTGGTTCTGAGGCATGAGAAAACAACCCCTCACATTCTCAGAGTCACAGCTTACTATCCCGGAGTTAATGAGGAAAAAGAATAGACTCTCAGCACAGAGACTGGCTCCTTTCACATAAGAACTGTTAACAGCTTCAATAGCCTCCTGGAAAAGTTAGGAGGGGGAAACAAGCTTTAAATTATATATATATATATTCGAGTTTAAAACAAAAAGTAACTAAAAAGAGGTCCAATAACCTCCCCCATTTTACCTCAGCGAGCATCATCTCCTCAACTTTTGACACTTTCGGAGCCTCAAACTCCCCTCCACAAACTCACACCCCACAAAAGAAGCCTCGCAAAGAAACCCCCCCCCCACAACAGTCTCCCCGCCCGTTCAAAACTCCTCCTCGGAGCAAACTTCACATTCTAGTTTAAAATTATTCTCGCCGGGCGCCTCACTCACCCAAACTCCAGCTGAAGCGATACGGGCGCCGCCATCTTGCGTAAGGGAACAGCTCTGCCCACACCGGAAGCACTTGCAATTCACATCCGGTTTAGTGGCGTTGCCTGGCAGCGGGCAGTGACGTCACAAAGCATGCCATAGAGTTTGGGGACTTGCCATGGGAGAAGGGATAGAGCGGACGTGAAGAAGGGGAAATGTTAGTTTTGGGTTTGCACCCCAGATGTCCTGGTTATTTTTGGAAACAACTGAGGTGGAAATATATGGATCAGCAAAACTGTGTTTCTTTAGGGCCTGGTGCCAGTTATGGATTTCTCCCTATCCAGATGTTATGAAACTGCTGTATTATTAGGCATTGATTAGGAATGGCCCCTGTAATTTTTATGTTAAGTTCAATTTCTGCATAGATATTTCACAAGTTATTTTTTTTATTTGCTTTCCCTGCTCCACTTTTTCTCCTTTTTGGAAAGCAAAAGTGTTTCCATTAGGCAGCTTTTGCATTTTCAAAGTCAGCTTTTCTTCTGTAGCAAAAAAAGGTGTTTTCCATTTGGTGGGTTTAAAAAAAATTTTTATCAATGGACAGGAAAATCTCCCAGATGGAAAAAGAGAGATGATTCCGTTGTTTCCTATTCCATATGTGGATCGTTGAAGCTCGCGGGCTGACCAGGCTGAAATGAACTGTGAGGGTGCTTTGAGGGTGTTCCTGCATGGCTGAAGGGGTTGGACTGGATGGCCCCTGGGGTCTCTTCCAACTCTACATTTCTAGGATTCTAGGATTCTATGGTACAGCTGCCCTGTGGAATTATAGAATTATTGTCCTGTCCTTATGAACTGGAAGCCTGTTCTGGCTGAGAGAGTGTGTGAGCACAGACGGAGAAAGGATGCTCATTCAAGTATGCATGGATCTAATCTCTCCAACTGTCTGGATTTGGCAGGGACTGTGCCAATTAATTCTCTCTAATCATAGAATAGAATCATAGAATCATAGAAATGTAGAGTTGGGAGAGACCCCAGGGGCCATCCAGTCCAACCCCCTGCCGTGCAGGAACACCCTCAAAGCCCTCCCTTGGACAGATGGCCATCCAGCCTTTGCTTAGAAACCTCCAAGGAAGGAGGAGCCTCCACTACACTCTGAGGCAGCAGATTCCACTGCCAGACAGCCCTGACTGTCAGGAAGTTCTTCCTGAGGTTCAGGTGGAATCTCCTTTCCTGCAGCTTGAATCCATTGCTCCTTGTCCTGGTCTCCGGAGCAGCAGAAAACAAGCCCTCTCCTTCCTCTACATGGCATCCCTTCAGATATTTAAACATGGCTATCATGTCCCCTCTTAACCTTCTCTTCTGCAGACTAAACATCCCGAGCTATCCCGTTCTTTCAGTTGCTTTTGGAACACCCCACTTTTCCCCTTTATTCTCAGCTTACCCCAATTGGCATAAACTGAGTCTGAAGCGCACAAGCAATTGCACTCAACTAACACAGCAGAACCTTACTTTTCCCTGCAAAGTCAGACAAAAGCAAACTGCTGCAGCCTCTCCTAGCTTGACTCTCTCTTTCCTCCTCCTCACTTTTGCCGCCTTGATCACTCTTTGGTGTTGCCTGGCCACACGTGTCCATGTGTGAAACATTGGAGGATATATGGATCTCTCTTCTTCCACCTGTGAAATGCCAAAGGCCCGTGTGTTCTTTGTGCATATGCTGTTGTGCATCTTCAAGTCATTTCCGACTTACGGCAACCCTCAGGGAAACCTGTCACGTGGTTTTGTGGGACTGTGTGGTGTGCCCAAGGTCACTCAGTGGGCTTCCATGGCTAAGTGGGGAATCAAATCCTGGTCTCCAGGACAGTAGTCCAGCACTCAGACCACTGTGCCACACTGGCTCCTCTTGGGCATACATACCTATATGTATTTATTTCCTTAAGGACTAGATCCTTAAGCTAGCCAGTATCCCATACCATGGCATACTCAGATGAATGGTTAATCCAACCCTGTCCTTGACAGAAGGGTACCAGTAACGAACTAGGGCAGGCCTCTTGTTGGTTATTCCTAACTAGAGTAGACCCATTCAATCCATTGTTGAATGGTGAGTCAACACATAGATAAATCCATCAATTCAGGGGGTCTAGTCAAGACTAAACAGGTTTTCAGTCAGACTGTGGTACGTGATGCAAGAGAGGACTATGCTGTTGCACACACACAAGACTAGGCCCTTTGTGGACACATCTTGTCCACAAGCCCCATCAAAAGGACCCAATTATTTTCTAATAAAGCATTCAGAAGTAGCCACAAACAGCTGTTTGCCAGTCTCGGCTGAAGCAAGTCAAACTTCCAAGGGTGGAATAACGGTACGAGAGGGCGAACGTTGGAGCCATTGCAGCAGCCATGACAATGGCGGGCGGAGGGTGTGGGCTTCCCAGCTCGGGGCCTTTGTTTGATTTCCCCAGTCTCAGTTTTGAACTCTCTTTTGCATTGGGAGGGGAAAAAAGGAGAGGGGTCTGGGAGGGGAGAGAGATGTTGTGGGGGAAGGGGAAGGGAGGTCAGGGGGAGTTAAAGCCTTTTCTATCCTATTCATGTGCTAATTGGGTGTCAAGCAGAGATCAGTAAGGTGGAGACCAGGCCTCGGAGCTTGGGTTAAACTGCCGCTAAAAAGAAAGGAGGAACCCAAGCAACCGAGAGGGCTGTATGTCATTATGGCCCATCCTCTCCCTACCAGGCTCTCTTCTCTTTGACCTGGGGAGTAAGGCAAGGGGAGGGAGGCTGTGAGCAGGAAGGAGGGAACGCTGTGTGCCCCCCCCCAATATTCACAGGCTCTGTTGAAAGCAGCCAAACAAAGCCGGAGGGTGTTTAAACAATGCCAGACCCCCGTCTCGGCCTTCAATAGGGGCCTCTAAACAGGCGTTTAACCTTCAGAATGGCTGAAAGTGATACTCAAAAGCAGCTTGGCCTCTTATTATGGCTGAAGCAGAGGGCACTTGGATGGCTCGTCTCTGCCAGGGAATAGGCCGGGGCTGCCCTCGCCGTGGCCTGCGTTCCCTTCTGGTTATACTGCTAATAAATGGTTTGCACGACAGGGCCAAGCAAGGGTGCGCAAGGTCTTTCCAGCTCAAAAAGCATCCCATGGAAAAAACAGGAACTCTGCAAAAGAAGGAAAGAAAAGGGGAGGAAGCGGGGGAGAGAGGAAGAAGACCTTCTCTTTTTAACCGAAATGAGCCTCACAAAAGCATCTGAAACTTAGGAGGTTTCAAATAATTTTTGCCACCCCTAACCTTCCAAGGAAAGGGAATATTTATCAAGAGGACTCCCTCCATGGGAAGGAGCCCATGATGCTTGGATGGACAGCTGAAAGGTGGAGCATGCAAGGTTTCCAGAAACTGAAAATGGTGGTGGTGGGGGGGAACCATTATGGTTTGTGGCAAGATATCACCCACATTTTAGTTCTCCCTTGCACCATGTTTGCTTTTTGGAGAGGTCTTTGGGCTGACTTCTTATCACAATGTGTTGATGTGAAGATACATGGATAAGAAAGAGTTCACCTGGTTTTATTCAACTGCTTCCTGAAAAAAAAAAATCTCCAAATGTTGCAGGTCCTTGGCCACAAGGAGGCTGAATGTGAGTGTGAGAGGTGGTTCTTCCATTCCCAGGCTCACACAGAATGACTACAGATATCTAAATAGATTTGCTCTTTCCGAACTAGGTCCCAGAACAAGCCATTACCAAATAAATGAGCAGGAAAGGAAACCTATTTATTGTCCCAGCTGGCTGGCTAGCCACCGAGCTAACTAGCCAGCCAGCCAGCCACCCAACCAACTAGCCAGCCAGCCAGCCAGCCAGCCAGCCAGCCAGCCAGCCCTTCCCCTATAATACTCCATTCCTAACTTGTGTTTGTTCCTCACTGGGCAGTTAAATGCTGGAAGCTACAAAGACAGAGGGCAGGAGTGTTGGCTACTCAACATTTTCCCTTCCATTTCAGGAAAGATCTTTCAAGACACCAGACTTAATAACTGGAGAGTTAAGAGCCAAATGAAAGACACAACTTTAAAAGCATACATACCCAGGTAAAAATCAAACCAGCAAGCAGAAGTTGAAATCTTCTTTTATTAGACACGAAGATTCCATTTTGTTCCCTAGCTCCAAGCACAGGAATTACAAGCTATTACATCTGGACATAACAGAAAATGGGGTGAGATGCTAAGAAGAAAGCGTCAGAGGCAAATGACATCCCCCCCCCCGGCCTCTGCCATTTGGAAAAGGAGATGATTCATTGGTTAGAGCTAAATGTATGTCTTCTCCTTTCCCTCCTGGTACGGACACACATACACGGAGACACCACTGACAGCACCGCGTTCCCTGAGTAGATGTTGAAACAGCATCGCTTACAAATGAGATTAATGTGCTCCCCACCCCATACGCACCACATACAGAAAACAATGGATGTAAACGCATTGGACGGAATCGTTGTTGCGATCACAAGTGAGGTTGTAATGTGCTCTAGCCTAGGACAAAATGCATTGGCTTGGTTCCGCTGCTCAGGCCTACTCATAGTAGAAGACCAGAAATTAAGGGAGGCTAAATATCCAAGCATCCTTCAGCAGGATGTGTGCTATGGCAGAGACCCTGTGCCGTACTGGATTTGGCAACTCTTCACAGAACAACAGCAGAGGGAGGAGTCTAAAATGTCCATTTTCTAGAAGGCAACTTCTCACCATCTTTGTTTTGTTCAGTTTTGGCCTGTTTTAAGTCTTTCTGGATCTTTGCATCAGGGACAACTTCTGAAAAAGAGGAATGGGTTATGCAGCCCTCATGGGACTTGCAACTACCAGCATTCCTCACCAGCATTCCTCACCATTGGCTCTGCTTGGAGTTGCATTCCAACAACATTGGAGAACTGCATGATTCCCACCCCCTGACAATTCTAAAAGAAGTGCCAAACTATGGTTCAAGAATCTTGGGGGTGGATGAGAGGAGAAACAGGTTGGTTCAGGCCACTGTGAAGTACACAAGGGTAAAAAGTCATTGCAGTACAAGCTTTTGGAGGGCCCTGACCTTTGGGAGCCTGGACAAGCTATATATTACAAAATAAACTTTGGTTTCTCCACAATCCATAGAGTGGCTATAACACCTGTTTCTAAATTTAGGAAGGGAAGATGGATCATTGGTCTTGCCACACTAGGGGCATATAAGCTTCTCTCAGGATGCATAAGCATTATGGGATGCCAAGTTAACTGGTGGCTGGGGTAGCAGTGGGACAGCAAATATCCTTTTGTTGCCCTATTTTTAAAATTGTTTGTAAACTGCTGTTTAAACCACACAATACTACTCTCACAAAGGCAGCCACTGTTGCATCTGCAGAACTACCTGAGAACACCAGAGTCATTTGCACTAGAGAAAAACATGCATGAACATGCACAGATGGTCACCGTCACAGTGCATCATCCAGGATTCAAGCTGCAGTGAAGACACAGCAATAGGTTGTCTTGGGGAGTAGCTTCATCTTTGCATCCCTAGAAAGCCACCTGCTGATAAATGAACACAACAACATAGAACCCAGGATGGAGGGGGCAGAAAACCACATCACTGGCCGATTGTCTAATGCGGAGGCTGTCAGAGTGAGGCCAATCACACTCAAAATGGTGGGATTCCCTTCTCAAAGGCAGTGAAGGCAATAACAACAGAAGGGTGATCCGCTTGGTATAACCTGATCTCAGTTTTAGGACCTGACACAGAGAGAGACAGAGAAAAGAGGAGTCCACAATGTGCTTTAACGTTCCCAAAAGAGAAGTGTGAAGGAGGTCCAGAGTTTTTGCCCTGAAGCCAGCACCCAAGGGTGCCTGTGATCAATGGCACGTATAGCAACAGCAATAGCATTTATTTCTATACCGCTTATCAACTGAGTGTTATCTAAGCGGTTTACAATGTATTTTAGCTAATTGCCCCTAACAAGCTGGGTACTCATTTTACCGACCTGCAGAAGGATGGAAGGCTGAGTCAACCTTGGAGCCCGGCAGGATCAAACTCACAACCTTGTGGCTGCAGTACTAGCATTTAACCACTGCGCCACCAGGTCACATAGAGGTGCCAGGTCTTCTAAGGCTCAGATGCGGAAAGAAGGGGTGGAATCTGAGGGGTGGGACAGGTGGAACGAGAAGCAAGAGCTCACAAGCCACACAGCCAGTAGCCACTGGACATTTGACCTGGCACGCTTGTTTTGAAACATCTAACAAATTAGACAGAAGAAGGATAGGGAGGAGAAGAGATCAGAAACCAGTCTTAAACAGTCTGCAAACAACAGAGCCAAAAGCACACAGTTGGTGTTTTTTTTTTATATTTTCAGGGCAGTCCTCTTGCCCTGAGATTCTTCCACTTGCCCTGAGACTCACAGCTAGACCCTACACAGTGGGAAGGCCTGTATTTTGCTAACTGATCAAAATCCACAGACACTAGAATCTAGAAACAAGTGTCTTCTAAGATGTACAAAGCTTACCTGAAGTGGGCCACAAACCAAACCAAAGAAATGCCGCTCTCCCACTAGATGTTTTGGGCTCTGAGTCGCCAAAGCCCCAGCCAGCACAGCTAATGACAAGGCACTGTAGGAGCCGTAACACAATTTGGAAGACCAAAACATTTCCCTTCTTTGCACGGGGGTTCTAAATCGCTGGAAGCAAGCTTTCAAATCATACAGCATCCTTCTGCTAGCATTCAGTGGCCTGACACACCAGGCACCAATCTGTTTGTTCTGTTGTTCTAGTTTTGTGGCACTAAGATTTTCTCTATTTGGAAACACTGACTCAAGAGAAACACTATATATTCCTGCTATAGTAGTAGCAGCAGTGTGGTAGGGAGATGGGGAAGAAAAATTGGTCCGAATCCAGCCTCAATGGAATGTGGAACTTTCAGACATTGAAAACTGACAAATTACTTATTTGGACTACAATTCCCAGAATCCCCCTACTAATATGGTGTTTGAGTGTTGTAATCATAAGAAGAAATTTTTCCAAGCTGCTCCAACTTCCTGGCCATTTGCTTGCTTCATTCACAAAGCAACTTTTTTTTTAATTTAAAGTGATTTCTTGGCAAAGGCTTTGACACTCAAAATAGGACTTCAGTTAAAAATTTGCCAAAGAGCTATCAAGCAACAGAAAAGAGACTCTAATCACCTTTCCTTTTGAGGTTGTCAAAAGGAACACCTGCAAGAGTGGCAGAAAATGTGAAACAAAACCAAAATACATCCTTCTCTTGCACAGTGACACTATTGAACTCCAATGGATCCCTTCTCTTTCCCCCTCGATTTTTTTAAAGACACAGGATAGCTCCTGCCATTCATTTCCTTGTCTAAATGAAGACACAGAATCATAGCATTAATGGTGCATCCAGTGCTCTGCCTTGTTCCAAAATGGTGCCTCACACCCAAACTGATGCTTTTCAACCTGCCTTTGAAAGCCCCAGAGCTTACTTTGAGTGGAAATGATGCTTTGCAGAGTAAAAAATTAAGCTGAGCACAAGACTAGTCTGAGCATTGGACAAAGAATGCAACTGCCACCGTGCCCCCACCTCCTGGCTCTCTCCCCATGCATATAATACTGTGAGCCCAACTGTGCCACACACCAAAATTTGCACCTCTGAGAAGAGGATGTGCTAATGTGAACCTGTGTGCATACGCATTCTGTGTAGTTAAGAGCAATCGTATAGGTAGACTGTGTGCCATTGCCCAAATCAAGTTGCCAGGCTGAAAGTTGATTTCCTTTTGAAAAAGAGGCCCCTTCAGGTCCTAGAATCGCAGAGAGAAGGCCAAAAATGTGACAAAAGATGGGCCCCTACAGAACACTGAGGGCCCAAATTTAAAATTAGGTGGGCAGGTTGTAGTGGAAAGTGTCACCTCCACAGTCTCTAGCAGCCTCATAACCCTTGAAAGTTGCATGCCCTTGTTGTAGCAAGCAAGGGCAGACAGACAAGCACTGGAGGTACCCTTAAATCATTGCTCTTACAAATTACACTAGAGCAAAATTTACCAACCCCCCTTCCCCAAAGAACAGAATGCATGCACAGCTCATTCCTATTTTTGCCCCCTGAAAACCCAAGAGGCACAAAACCCAACAAGGAACACTTTAGAAAGAGGATGTGTTTCCCAGAGGATGGAACTGACGAGTGCACACAAATGGATGAAATGGCCATCAATGCATTTCACTTCTCATTTTTTTAAAGGAGTCTCTGTTGGGCTCCTTTCAAAAGATACCCATCTCTGCTCCCCCTCTGTAAAAGAAGTGGAACAAAAACAAGCAATGTTATGTATAAGAAACAAAATGAGTTGCTGCAAATGAAGATGACTGTCCACAAAGAAGAAATACAGCCAAGCTTGTACCGTAAATGGAATTACCAGCTTGCAGCCAATTCTTTTCATTCTTTTTTCTTAAAAAAAGAAAAGAAAACAACAACCTTGCAATAAATTACAACAACAAAAAATAAACACACGTGAACATGAAGAACTGTCCGATTATGGAAAATAGAAAAGAATTGTTTCCCTGGAATAAAAAGTTGAGTCATGGCAGATCTGCATCCAGACTGATTGCCACCAGCCCTCTCCACCTGCTCAGCAAACTAGAGATAAGATTTTAGCAGCCAAAAGGGAGGAGACAAGCCCTCCCTTCTAAAAAAAAAAGAAAATGAAAAGAAGGAATCAAAACTCCCCCCCACCAAGACCCTGCCTGATCAGTAGGGAAAGAAAGCACCATGGCGACTCCTAGAGGTGCTACAAAGCAGAGCAGGAAACTGGGGAGGGGGCTTTGAATTTTGGCAAAATGGCATATCACCTTCCTCCTCATCAACCCTGTGAGGAGGCAGCCATTCCAGTTTTCACAATGTAGAAAACAAAGCCAACATGTTTTTATGCTTTGGTATGCAAACATCTCCATTAGATTGTTCCCCCCCCCCGCCACAAAAGAAAACCCAGACCCTCATCCTTGGCAAAATGCAATTAAAATTAAACAAGTGGGCGCACACACACAGAGAAAAAGCCCCTTGTTTGCTGTGCCTTTTGTTCAACCTCAAAACCGTTTCCGGCTTTCTCCATTCCTATCGTAACCCCCCCGGTCCATACCCTCTAAAAGGAGGTACTGATTGCCACAAGATGGGCCGGACATCCTATTACAACTTTGCCTGTCCAGATTGGATCCTCTTGAAAGTTTCCTCATCCAGAGGCAAGTACCGGCACTGCCTTGGCTCCAGGAAATACAGCCTGTCTTGGATCACGTTGGGGTCGTATCCCTCCTTGCGCAGGTCCATTTTCTGGAACTTGAAAGTGCCTGGTTGGTGTTTGTGAAGAGAGGAGAGGGGAAAAGAAGAGAAAAGAAGAGAAAAGAAAGACTAATGAGGATTTCCATTCTCCCTTTCTTTCTCTGACTGCGGCTGGGGCAAAATGTTGACATTGATCCCCCTCCCTTAATAGAATTCTACCCCTCATTTCAGTCCTGAAATTTCTAGCATTGCAAAGAGGGAGATGCTGAAAAAAAAAATCATTCACTCTTTCTATTTCTTGTGTTCACATTCCCTGGGTCACTGTCTGTCTCTTTTCTTTGGATGCCTAAATTATATTTCTAAATGCTCAATGGAAGATTTAAGTTACTGCAAGACTAGAAATGTTGGGGAATGAAGGAAAATATTATTGGGAAGGCAGAATTTTTATTTCAGGGGCAACACCCTCATTTCATCTCCTCAGTAATTATATCCCTGCCTCCTCTCTTTGTTGTCAAAGGAAATGATGAAACAAAATCCAAATTATATATTTATTAAGTTGTGCTTTGCCCAGTTACAGAGATCGTTTAACATCCCTATTTTAAACTGTTGGTTAAACTGTTGGTTATCTCTAGTTTGCTGAGACATTTTGCCATCTGATAGGAAGGATTACCCAAAAGCTGGCTGAAGTGGCTGATTCTACAATGAAAGGACATCATCTTCCACCACATTGGAAGGTAACAGCTTTAATTTTGGGCTTTCAAGATTGGCCATAGGGCATGCAGCTCTTTCTTCCAATACCACCTCCCAGCATCTGTGGTCTGAGACAAATGCCTCACTCTGTCTAATGGCAGAGCCAACCTGCTCGGGCTTAGACATTCCAAGAAATTAGCTGAACAGATGTGAATACCAAGAAGCATAAAATAAGGAACCAATTTTTGTCTGCTTGCTTCATAGGATGAGGTTGAGCACCTGGCACTTGTAGGTAACAGTTGCAGCATGACAAGATTCTACCAGTGTGGATGGCTGCCTGATAATTACAAACCACCATTTTGAATTTTCCATAATCCTTCTGATGTAGTATCACTGTGAGGCAGTGTAAGTAGACAGATAGATAGATGGATAGATAGATAGTTTTATCTGCTTGTGGGGCAACATCCGTTACAAAACATTCGGACAAAAAAACGGTGCTTCCTCCCACAGGAGCAAGGCTATGGGAGGATTTTAGATGGTGGTTCATAGTAGGAAAGAATATTTGAAAATATTTGAAAAGTGATTTAAAAAATAGTTTTCGAGTGCTAGAAAACCTTGATAAAGAGAATTCCAGACAGGTGAAAAATCTTCGCAACTCAGGATTTGTTCGGCATGAAAAATTGTACGTGGGTGTTTTGTATGTGCAGAAAATGGCATTTTCAGCACAAAAAATAGTGTCCTGCACAGAAAATATTTCTGAGCAGAAAACAAGTTCCCTGCATATAAAACAGCACCTTTTGTGCAGAAAACAACAATTTCTGCAAACAAAATACTTTTTTCTGCCCAAGAAACTTATCTATGCAAAGCTGTTGGTTTTCAGAAATATTTCAAAAAGACTCACTTGTTTTGTTCACTTCTGAAAGCAACCGTAGGAAAATGGGACGTGCGTATGCAGGAAGCGCCTTTTTCATTTCCTCAGCAAAGTGATCCAGGTTGCAGGAGTTATCTGGGTCAACAATAGCTGCCATTCCAGCCTTCCCTTCAGCACCTGCAAAACATACTCACAAGTTTTGGTTTTTGCTTTCTTGTCTGAGGTTGAGCATATCAACACAAACTAGTGAGGCAAGACACCTTTTTTTTTCACATCAGTCTGATGTTGCCAATCAACTATTTGGAAAATATTTCTTTTTGCTTCTCAGAGTTCATCTTCTTTATGACCTCCCTTCATATATTTAAAAATGCCCCCCAAATTTGAAGATGCCCCTTCAGTGTCCACACTGCTTCCACTGCAGAATTGAGACACTAAAAATTGTTCACATCTAAAACTCTTTTATTTGGTGTGTTCGTTTTCCCTTGAATGTCTGAACTGTATTTCTAAATGCTCAACTGATGTATTAAGTTACTACAATGCTAGAAATTTGGGGAAATGAAAGGAAATTTGGGGGCAGGGGGCAGAATTCTTATTTGCCAGAGTAATATATACCCTCCTCATAGCTACACCCCTCCTCCAAGCTAAACAAACCCAGCTCGCACATGCTGTGAGATTCCAATTGAGAATGGGTTATAAATAATTTAATCAATAAATAGAGAGGAACCGAGGCTGGAATCCTTCATCCCTTTACCTGGAACCTCTACCCCATAGACGACAACATCGGTCATGTTGAGGAGGCGACTAAGCGTTCCTTCCACTTCTGTTGTGGAGACATTCTCTCCTTTCCAGCGAAACGTGTCTCCCGTTCGGTCTCGGAAATACAGGTAGCCCAGCTCATCCATGACTAACACATCCCCTAAAGGGAAGAGGAGAGAAAGATAACAGTGTGATAGGCTCCTATATAGATGAGCTGTATAGATATAACATAACTTCCTGTGTTGCTAAGGGCCTTCAGAACTGAGAAACACTGTTAGACAAAATCCTGAAGAAAAATCTTACCTGTGAGGTAGGCAGAGTCGCCTTTTGTAAAGACATTCCGAGCAATCTTCTTGGCGTTGGCCTCGCTGTTCAAGTAGCCGTCAAAACGCTGCATAGGATGGCTTTGTTTGATGCGGCCAACCAGTTGACCTGGTTCCCCTGTGAGCAGAGAAAAAGAGTAAGAGACCAAAGCAGAATCATCTGGTGTAGTGGCATTGTTGCTGTCGTTGTCAGTTTATACATATATTTACTTATTTCCTGCTTTTTCTTAGACCCAGGACTCAAAACAGCTTACAAAAATTAAAAAAACAAAGGTCAATGTTCACATCACTCAAAACATACAAAAGTTGTTGTTGTTGTTGTTGTGTGTGTCTTCATGGGAGAAAAATAATTTTACTTTTTGGGGGAGGAATAGAAATTTTTTAAAAAAATGAAAAATGCAATATTAACACCTTTTACAGATCAAAAGTCACTTTGTTACATTAGGAACATGAAATGCATTATATAAAACTTGGTTGGACATAAAATTATCATGTTTGATATATTAAAAGTACAACTTATTCACCAAATAATTACAAAATGATTCTATTCTGTTGTCACAAATGGAACTATAAGGTCCTGAACCTCACCTGGTTTACACCGAATGCAGAGCCCATCTGGTCCCCGGATCAGTTCCATTGTGTCCTCATTGACTCGGACCAGGTTGATGGGGTAGACGCCTGGTAGGATCCTGCTATTGAAGCCACAAGCTCCAAACTGCAAAGGAGAGAAATTGCAGAGAAACTAATTTAAACATAGCTTTTTAGTAAAATCTTCAGGCTTAATGGATTTACCAGTTTGCACATTTCTGTGGTTGGTGGGTAATGATTTAAATTGTTTCAACTGGTTTTAAATTGCTTGTTTTTTAACTGATAAATGCTTTAATAAACTTGTTGTCTTTTAAAGTTATTGTGTTATTCTTTTGTTTTTAAGTTGATCTTATTGCAAGCTGCCCTGGGATATAGGGCAGGATATAAATATTTTAATAAATATTTAAATATAGGGCAGGATATAAATATTTTAATAAATATTTATTTATATATTAATTAATTAATGTTGATTCTAAAACCTGGAGCAGATATAATGTACTATTCACTTCAGAACCACCCAATGCTACTGAGGGGGGAAGCAACCTTTTCCCACCTGGAAGGCTTCAGTTAGAAGGCGCAACCCCCTCACCTTGTTGTCAAAGTTGCCCACACTGCAATTGCACTCTGTGGCACCATAAAATTCAGCGATCTGAGGGATGCCAAAGCGTTCGGTGAACTCCTTCCAAATGCTGGCCCGCAAACCATTGCCCAGGGCCATTCGTACCCGGTGCTTCCGTTCTGCATCATGCGGCGGCTGGTTCAAGAGATATCGGCAGATTTCTCCAATGTACTGTACAACCTGAAGGAAAAGAGAGAAAGGTGAAGTCAGAGATGGAGGGCCTGAATCCTGAGCCCAGAAATCATCAGTGGCAGCTGATGGCCTCCATGTTGGTGTGCATAAAAATCCATTCTGGATTTTAGTATGAAAGTTACGGGAGCTATCCAAGGTGCTGAACCAATCTGGAGGCTTAGGGTACAATAACCTGTACAACTCCTTAAAAGTTCAGACTAAGACCAAGACAGACTTACAACTCTACAAACATAAGAAACCACCAGCTGCCACTGAAAGGAATTCGTTAACATTTTATTCTTTCCAATTCATTAAAGAATAGCAATAGTTAGGTTTCCTGAAATACGTCATTTTAAAAAAACACCACACAACATTACTTTTTGCATGACTACTACCATTTGGCACAAATTTGAGTTATTCCTTTGGGCGTAGGAATGGTTCCTTTTTTTCGCTTTTTGAGTATTGTAACTGATGCTATCAAAATTTTAAAAGCCAATGAATTTGTTAACCAACCAACAAAGCAATAGAAAAATCTTTCTAATTTCTCCTTCAGAGGCTACTGCTCTACTGATGCCTTTTTCTAATGACTTAAGATAAAAACACACTAGCATCGGTCCTAATATTTCCAGGATCGGCATTGAGCATCCACACTTAGACCCTGAAGATTTTTAAGCTGATGGCTGGTTAAGAGAAGCACAAATTCCCTTTCTGGTTCAAGTAGGATGAAAGTATATAAAATTTCCTTCTGACCTTGTGTCTAATCTCCTTTCTCTTTTTCTATTTCTCCTCACTTCCAGACACAGACTAAAAGCAGATATTTTATTAAATGTTGACTTTCTTCTTTTTACATATGTGTTCAGGGATAACCAGCATTATGAGCACCCAAATTCTCATAAAATAAAACCTGAGGAAGTCAAAAACAAACATGATGGAATGTCCTTGAATTGACAAAATTTTCTCCATCTGTTAACTAAGGAGGGGAAAGCAAGCAAACGAAATTGAACTTATATGATGGATATGTGGTTGTGTTAGTTCATCATAGCTCATTTTTAGGTCCCAGAGTTTGATTCTCTGCTTGGCTTTGGAAATCTACTGGGTGACCCTGGGAGCATCACACACACACACACACACACTCAGCCCCCAAAACATCCTTCCCCACCCACCACTCACATTAGGTCTCACCCCTGGCTCACCGTACAGTTGTACTGGATACAGTCTTCCCAGAAGCGAGAAGCCGAAAACTTCTTCCTTATCACCACAGTCAGTCCATGAAGGAGGCACTGGCCAATTCCAACTATGTTCCCTAGAAGGAAAGATCAAAAGGGTGAAAAAAAAATCCACTGATTTAAAATGAAGCCTGAATATGGCAGTGCCTACCCAGCATATGAGAGGCTGAAATTTTCACTCTTTGACTTGCCTCAAGTTCAATCTACTCAAGGGCCCAGGTTAGTGGGGACCTACTGGACTGAGGCAGGATGAATCTGGTTCAGTCTAGCCTCTCTAGGAAAAGAGTTTCAGAATTTGTGAGCATCCCGAGAAGGCCCTTTTACATGTTCTTACCTGGACATAGATGAAGAGAACAGACTCTCCTGAAGATCTTAAAACTAGACTGAAGATCTTAAAACTTAAAACTAGACTGAAGATCTTAAAACTAAGGGAGAATATGGTTCCTCAGAGAACTTGCAACCACTTTTTTGTTATTACCAACAACACTATCATCAAAACATTTGTATGTAGATACTATTTTATTCCCCAGAAGGTTAGAGACCTTTTCTCCCATGACACAATAATTCAATAGTTTCCCAACTCCAGTATGTGGTTCAGATTTTAAAACAAGGGTGGGCAAAGTGCAACCATGGGTTGCACATTAGCCCTGGAACACAATTCACAGTTCCTGAAGGCCCACCTGACAGTCCCCCAACACCCCTCAATTTAAAAAAAAAAAAAAGCTCATTTTTCAGGGTTTTTTCTGCAAATAGGAAATTGAACAATGGGAAGAATTTGATTTTTAAAAGCAGTGTTCCAAACTCTATTTAAACACAGAAATGTGGAGTGTTTGAGTTACCTGCAGAGTGATACAAGGGGAGACAATCGTAAACCACATCATCAGATCTCATCCGGAATCCATTATACACCAGAGACGCCATACGGTAATACCTGGGACAGGAGATAAAAGAGGAACTTCAGTGTTGTTAAGACCAGAAGAGAAAAATATTTCCCACTAGGCTGGCCTGAGGTTTTTTATCTTGCAAATATATTTCTATTGTTTCATTGCCCTTAGCACACAAATCACAAATTAGGCTATACAGGAAAAACATGAGCCAATAGTGTGATACAGCAGCCAAAAAAGTCAATGCAGTTCTGGGCTGCATCAACAGAGCACAGGGTCCAGATCAAAGGAAGCAGCAACACATTCTATCCTGCACTGGTCAGACCTTACCTGGAAGTCAACTTGACAGCAGCTAACAACAACAAGAGAGCTTCAGAGCACTTTAAATGAACAATGAACACTTGAAGTGTGGAAATTTTACCTTTTTGGACTCCAGCTCCCAGAATGCTCCAGCAAAAACACAATGAGTAGATTCAAATGGTTGGTTATATAAATTCCCCCATCACCCACCACTACCACATTATCCCACAATTTCACTGACCTACAATTGATGATGATTGCAGCCTTGGGCAATCCCGTTGTACCCGAGGTGTATATATAGAACAATTTATCTGGAAAGCAAAAGAATAAAGAGAAATTCACTTATTGTATCCAGGTTGAGAACTGCTTTCCCAAGACCTGAATTTGTAAGACCTGAACAAAGCTGTTAATAAAAGAGGCTGGCATTTTGCTTGGGATGTACATCTTTGTAAACTGCCTTATGTGTATGCAAAATAGCACTGAGCAGTTTGGCAATGCCCTTATTCACCTGGAGGCTGCCATAATGTTACAACGTATAGAGATCCATAATGTAGTGAATTATACATCATGGCCTGGATAACTCGCAGCCACAAACTTCACTCAGAGTTTGAAACAGAAGCATTTATTTGGAGCAAAGCAAGCAACACAGCAACTTTCCTGAAAAGTTGCTGAGACTACGGCATGTAAGATGGTTACAGATTTTATACCCTGTCATACAAATTGATTGGTGAAAGTCATAAATGTCACATCACCCTGCCAGCACAGGTATTTTCCCAGGCCTTCTGGCCAGACCAAGTCCCTGTATTCTTTGCATTGCCTATTCCCATAACACTTTCCTGCTATTTTGCATTCCCCCTGCTAATCTTCTTCCCTCTTGCCCAGATACAAAATGACATTGACTAATACAAAAATTAACCATTTGGTGCTTTGAGATACTTTACAAGCTCCAACCCAGATACATAGTTGAAGGTAGCAGTTAGCAATTGATACATGATAGTGCTTCATCAAACTGTAGCCCTATTTGATCTAGCAAAGCTATTCCATTACATATAATACATCTAGCGTACATGTGACAAGAGCCAAGCATTCCGACATGGCCTGATGTTCAATAGGTGTGGAGGCACATCAGATCCAGACAAAGGCTAGGAAGTGCTGGAGCATAACAGGCATGCTTAAGGTACATCAGAAGTGATGCTGATGCTGGAGGAATGGATTATTAAAGGTGGGTGAACTAGCCCAGATTTCCAAACTAATGTGGGTTTTAAAGAATAAGCCAACTGAAGATTTGTTCATAGACTGGAAGCTGATTATGGACTTTTTGAGTAACAAGAATTCTACCTATGCAATAATCTACAGCTACGGTTACCAGTAATTCTAGCAGAATGACTCAGCTGGATCTGAAATGGTAGAACAGCATATGTTTTTCTTTATTTTCTTTATTTATTCTTGCTTTACTTTTTCTTTATTTATACCTAGGAATCCCTTGTCTGGAGGATTGGGTGGGTGGGAAAATGCTTTTTCAATCAATGGATCCAGATGTTCTGAGCCCATCAGGACATTTTCTGTTTTCAAGTCTCCTGAACAGAAGAGATTAATCGACTTCCCCAGCGAAGGCTGCACCTCCTGCAAAGCTAGGAAAAGAGAATGTACATCAGCAGGAAGAAAAAAGAGCAGATAGTGTGGTGTAGTGATTTGCTAATCGTCATAATATAATATAATATAATATAATATAATATAATATAATATAATATAATATAATATATAATATAATATCAGGCATCCCTCACTTTTGATGATTTGTTTTTTGATGTTCTGCTCTTTCAACCTTTGTAAATTATAGACATGTACCATTCTTCTGATGTGAGATCTGCTCTTTCTTCAATTCTTCTCCCTCTTGCTTTCTTCCCATAAGGAATATGTTCCCTACAGGAAGAAAGCAAGAGGAGAAGAACTGACAAAAGGCTGGCTTCTGCTTTTCAATCAATTCTTCTTTCTGACCATGCTCTGGCCCCTATCCTGTCTGTATTATAGTATATCATACGATTATATTATACAATGTTCTTGTTCTTGTTACTGGTTGCTTAAAAATCTTTTAAACAGACAAACCCACTGGTATGTCTCTCCTTCTCCTTCTTTACCACTCCCTTCTTCTTCCCGACACCCATTTAATTTAATTTACTCTATTCACAATTTACTCTATTTACTCCAACTCCATTCTCTCCCCCTTCTGTTCACCTTCAGCCAACTCGCTCCCAAACACGATGGCTTTTGCCTGGCAGACGTTGATGCAGTGCAGCAAAGAGTCCTGCCGTACATTGGAGTTCAGTAGCGCTGCCTCGATGCCAATCTTTGCCATGCCAAGCCAGAGACCGACATACTGGTTGCGGGATTCCATAAAGAGGGCAATCACATCTCCAGAGCGGAAACCTCTCTCATATAGGAAGTTGGCCACCTTGTTGGAATAATTGTCCAAGTCCCCAAAAGTCCAGGTTTCACCCGTGCCCTGGAAAATGAGGGCTGTTTTCTCTGGATGTTTCTTTGCTGTCTGCTGAAAGAGCTGAGGGACTGTGTATTTGTACCTCAGGTACCACCAGATTTTCACCCAGGTTGTTGCAACAGAAATTCCAGCCCTGAAAATTAAAATAAGGCACAAGTAAGGTTCCCACTAGAAGACCCAGCTGGCCAATTTGTCCCATGGGAAGAGAACATGGGGAGACAACAAAGTTGTTTCAATTGCAACACACTCAAAATAAGCAATAAACTCTGGCGCCATTATTTCTTCATCAGGCAAGGTAGGTGTGTTCACCTGCCTCATCAAGAAATAACGCTGCTACGATGGTAATCAGATTGCTTAACTATTAAACTATGGTTTGGCAACATTTCACTCATGGGCCAAATGTGGTCTGCCTCTGTTTCCGGAGTGCCAGAAGGCCCCTATCCCTGGAAATTCTGTGTGTGGGCAGACTTTCCATATATCCCAGTTTAGCCAGGGCAGTCCTAATTAATCTCTTTCATCCCATATTTTAAGTTACTGCAATGTTAGAAATTTGAGAACTGAAGAAAAATTTCACAAGGGGTGCAGAATTCCTATTTGGGGGGGCAATGACCTCATTTTACATCCCCATAGCTACGCCCCTCGGTGCACCCAATACTGGGTCTCATAAGAACACTGTGCTGGATTGGACCCAAGGCCCATTTAGTCCAACATCCACTCTTTCTATGATGCTGTCATATCTTGGGGATAGGGTTTAGCTTCTTGGATAGCTCAGTTCAGACTGAAACGAGGAGCGGATTCAAAGGACCACTTACGTGGCAGCCATCAGCCACTATTGGCTTTGGGTAACCAGAAGTGGATTTTTTTAAGTGGAAGAAAGACCACAAAATCCATACAGTTTTGGTCTGGAATGTTACTTGTTAAAAGAAATCCATTCTCATGACTTCTTGTTGTTGTTTGAAAAGTAATTATTTGTTTTTGCTTGTTAAATTGTTTGCAGAAGTAACTAAATGACTTACTTAATACTGTCTTTGCTCCTTTTTCATTACTTAAAAACAAAGGACTGGTAAGAGAATGTTATGAAACCTGAAATATTACTCTCAGGATGGTTCCATTCCCTTAAATTGTAATTTTGAAAAATAACCAGGAAGCACTATGCATTATACCAACAAAGTAGCTTCATTCCCACTTATTATGTTACTTTTAATATGTTTTTCATCATTTTTTAAAAAGGTAACTTATTACATGCAACTAAATTACTACGAACATGCTTCATTCACACACAGAGAGGAATCTGCACAACCTTGCCCCTGGCTGTTCCCATGTCAATCAGGCAGTGAATCTGGTGTGGATTTCAGTCTGAACTTTAAAGGCGCAATCTAAGATTCTGAACCAATTTGGGGTGAGTTGGGTTAAGAACCTTGGAAAGCTCCTTTACAGCTCAGAGAAAACCCTGGAATGGATTCATCACTCTCACTAATACAAAAGTCACTACTGTGCATGGATGTCTTAAACTTTTTACAGTAAAAGTCAGAAGGGCAAAAATAACTGTAATCAAAGGTCCCTGTGGTTGTCATGCCAAAAAAAGATGAGGAAAGAAAGAGAAATTTCTTGGACCCAAAGTATATGAAAAAGTGTTATCTCCCTAAATCAGTCTGCTTGAGTTTTAAGATCTTGCGGGGGGGGGGATTTTCTGTCAGTCCACCACCATCAGAGGCATGTTTGGTGTGGACACAGGGAAGAGCCTTCTTGGATGGCTGTTCCCAGACTTTGGAACTCCCTGCCACTAGAAGCTAGGTTGTCCCCTCTGTCCCTTCTGCCAGCACTGTTTCATGAGGCCTTTGTGTGTTAACTGTCCAATGCAAAAGGTCTATTAATTGCAGTGTGGTGTATTTTTATCATTACAATAGCTTTTAAACTAACATTTTTAAATATAATTCAGTAATTATTCTTTAACTTTTCTATTACCTATTGCCCTAATTGAACTTTGTTTTAACTCATATTATGAGCTACCTTGGGTGTCAAATGAGGAGAAAGGCAGGATGTAAGTAAAATAAAATAAATTTCCCTGCATGCACAACTTACGTGACATCCCGTCTGACTGTCTTGACAAAGATGTGAAGGAATTTCCAGCCTCCAGATCCCAAATAGAATATTAAGATGGCAGGGATAACCTGGATCCATGGCAAGTCCAAGAATAACCGAAAAACTACAAAGAGGAGGAGGAGAGCCACCAAACGAAGCATCCTGGCCTGAGAGAAGAGAGAGAAAAATATGTCATTCAGTCAAACTCTCTCTCAAGACTCATTCATTGCTGAGGGACACAGTTGCCCACCTTTATACTCTTGCAAAGAATTATAGAATCTTAGTGCTGGAAGACATCCTAATGGTCATCCAGTCTACCCACTGAACTGGACGACCATGCATGAAGATATAATCAAAGCACTCCCAACAGATGGCCATCCAGTCTCTGTTTAAAAATCTCCAAAGAAGGTGACTCCACCACACTCCACTGAGGCACTGTAGTCCATTGTCAAACTGCTCTTACTGTCTGGAAGTTTTTCCTAATATTAAGTGGAATCTCTTTTCCTGTAGTTTGAAGCCATTGCTCTGTGCCCTAGTCTCTGAGGCAGCAGAAAATAAGCTTGCCCCATCTTCCCCATGACATCCCTTCAAATATTTAAACATGGCAATCATGTCACATCTTAACCTTCTCTCCTCCATGCTAAACATACCCAACTGCCTATGCCACTCCTCACAGAGCTTCAATGTTTCCAGGCCTTTTACCTTCGCCCTCCTCTGGACCCAGTATTCTACATGAAGTCCCACCAGAGCAGAATAGAGTGGTACTACTATTCCCTTGACCTAGACTCTATACTCCTATTTAACTTTCCCAGTTTGGGAGGGACTGTCCCCATTAATTCTCTGGCCTCCCACTTTTTAAGCTGCTTTTAAAATGTTAGAGTTTCTCTCTTTTCTTCCCAGTTTCTCTCTTTGAACTCAGTTTACTTCTATTGCTTCAAAATGAGTTCAAAGAGAAAAGTAGTTTGTACACAACAGACTCAGCAAAGGGGAGAAGTGAGGAGGGGGAAATCTTCCCCTTCCCAGGAGGATCTGGTAAAAGCAAATTGCTGCAGCTTCCCTTGGCTTGTATGTCCTTCCTCATTAATAACTTTTGCCATCCTGATCACCCTCTAATGTTGCTTAACCCGAAGTGTCCTAACTTTCATGTGTGAAATGTTGGAAGGTAAACATCTTTCCCAACTCATAAAATAAAAGTTTCCCCACAAGTGCCTCAAAAGATAGAGGCCTGACTTACTGCAAGAAAAGATCTCAATCTTGGCTAATTCTTCCTTCACCCAAGGTCCCGCCGCAGCTTTGCCTTGCTTTCTCTAAACAGGGATAAACTGATGAGGATCATAACCTGAGGAGCAACAAAATTAAAACACTGTTCAGATAAGAGGGAAGTCCAATGGCAATCCCCTGGTAATTGATTATTCTCCTAGTCCTGTTGACGATTGGTTGTTTCCTATACTCACCTGCGCAAAGGTTGAAGTGTTATGAAGGTCAAGGTTCCCCCATATCTTTCCCTGTTGCTCTCCTTAACCTTCCTCCCCAACACCACAGAAACTGAGTGCAGGGCAATGGGTGTAGCCTTGGCTCAGATCCCAGATTGGACAGGACTTTGGTATTGTTAAAAGTACATAGTCCAGCTCTTTACACATGGATGATTTATAAGCCGAGCAAAACCAGGCCTTTGGTTTGATTTGTCTGCTTGACGCTCCCTGTTTTGTTTATCTGTAGCAAAACATGCAAATCTTCTCTTATTCTGGCCTTGAATTAAAGAATGCACCCACTGAAAACTTTGGTCCCTAAAGGAGAAGCTGAACACATTTTTTGTATATTGTTTGGTGATTTTTTGCACCTTTGGGTATAAAATACACACCTTGCATCCTTTGTTTTTGAAAAATTAATTCGTGTTGAAGAATTGTTTTTTGGTGCAAAAATCATTTTTTCCTCACAGAAAATAATATAACAATTTGTGCAACAATTGCTTTTTCCTCCCAAAAAAAGTTCTGAATTGTGCAAAATTTCATAGCAGTTGACTGTCTTCTTTTCAGGTCAGCCTTTCTAAATACACTTATTTTTAAATTCAGCACGTACCTTGATTTTATCATACCAAAAAAGCCCCATGCTAACCAAATCTTTAACTGAGGCCTTCAAATTCCAAGATTCCTATATCTCTAAGCAATATCCATTTCTTCAACCATACAAAACAAGAGGCCTCATAATACAAATTGATATTAGGGATTCCCAAGCTACCACTTTCCTTAGCACCATATAATGTTCTAAATTTTATTCTGGGCTCTCCTTGCTTGCTAGACAAATCTAGCAAATCCCCATTTTTGTAAGTCTCTTTTAATTTCTTTCCAATTTTTTTCATAGAAGTTTCAAAATAATAAACTGTTGTTCTTCATGATTGGCAACTCCCACATATTTAATCCATTCTTTTTCAATTTTAAAATCTGAATGTTAGTTCATTGCCCTTTTCTGAAGTCATATTTTTGGTCAGCATTTTTTTCTCATAATTCACTTTAAACCTTGAGCACATCCCAAAAGCCTTAATTTCTTCCAGAAGAGCCTTCATTGAGCCCAATAGATTGTTCATCATTATCACAAGATGTCTTGTTCATATTCTGGGTTACTTGGCCAAACGTGTCTTGGTTTTCATCTGTGAAACTTCGGAGAGTACAAAACCTCCCCCAAACCATCATGGAATGCTACAGAAAGCCAACAAGTTCTTCGAAGTTTCAAATGAAATGTACTCCACAGATCTTGATTCTTCTCCAGCTGTGAGCTCTGTTCAATGATGGCATCTTTGGCTTCCAAGTCTATTTCTGTACGCTTGTTTTCTGCTTTGATGAAGCTGGGAGAGACAGGAAATTAAAGAGGGGACAGGAAGCTCAGGGAGGTCAGGAAGCAGGAACTTCAGTGACAGTGTTTATAAGTGTTTGTATGATGCAGCGCTTTCCAGATGCTTCTTATGCCAAGGTTATTCAGCGAAAAGCTAGACTACTGGGGCACCGAAGGCTCTGATGACCCTAGCCATGAAAGGGCCAAGTTACATAATGAACTTGGTTCGGAAAAGATCTCCTGCGAGCTTCAGGAAAATTGCCGCACAGTGGCTTCATTGTGGTCTTTTCTCTTACAATGCAACCTGTGTTTACTGAAGCACCACGGGTTTGTTTGAAAGTAGATGTCTCACATCCTTTGGATTTTAAATACTATATAGAACTTGCATTGAAGGATCTTCACCTCAGGACAGAGAAGAGTGGCAACCAGGCTTCTTCCAGAATTAGCCTTGGGAGGAACAACTGCTAGAAGTCCAGCCAATGTCACCCAAATGCACCTGCGGGTGCACCCTTCATACTCCAGGATTAGAGAGGCAATGAGGTTGCATGATTGCTGTGGTGGATCAAATGGTCACGATGCTTCCAAGAAGAACATGAAATGTGCATGCTGATTTTGTACATGCCACTCTGGGTTTCAGTCTGAACTATCCAAGGTTCTGAACTTATTTGGAGGGGTCTGGTTTAAACACCTCGGGTAACATTTTATAAGTTTCAGCACCCTGGAAAGCTCCCAGGAGAAAATAACCATGTCAGAGAGGTAGTAAAGACACTCCACATTTTAGTCTGAACTTTAAAGGAGCTATCCAAAGTGCTCAATTTTACTCCCCCCCCCAACAAGGCTGCACCACTCCACTGCAGGCAAAATGTGTGCAACTGAAAGTGATACTATACATACCCAACAACTGTCCCAATCTGTCAGGGACAGTCCTGATTTAATCCTCTGTCATCCCTCTCTTCCAGTTGCTTTTAAAATGCCCTGCTTTCTCTCTGCTCCTCCTTCCACTTTCCCTCTTCACCCTCAACTTACTTCAGTTGCTGCCAACTGAGTTCAAACTGCATGAATAGTTTGCACAGAATTAACTCAGCGAGAAGAAGAGGAGAAACAGGGAAGAATCTCACCTTCCCAGTAGGAAATTTCCATACCCAGGTCTCTCTCAGTGGCAAGAAATCCCTCTTCTGCTCATCACATCCTTCCCCAATTCCTCAGCTCTTTCCTTCTTCCCCTGCTGCCTTTTCGTTTCCCCTGGCATCATTCCTTCATTCTTCTTCCAGAGGGCAGAGGCACCTCAACCTACAGGCAGCTATCAGGGCTCTAATCAAGCCTTCCAAAAACCAGTATGGCAACTTCTCCCTTGTCACAGAAACATTGCTGCCATGGCAAAGAGCCTCTCTTTTTTCACTCCACGCTTTTCACAGATGAAAACTGGGCCAATGACAAATGTTATTAGGGAGAAAAAAATGCACAAGCTAAGAGAGGCTGCAGCAGTATGCTTTTGCCTGAGTCTACAGAGAACGGCAAGATTCAGATTCCTCTTCTCTTCTCACCCCTGCTGAGTTAATGGAATGCAAACTACTTTTGTTCTTTGAACTCAGTTTGCAGCAATTGAAGTAAGCTGAGAACATCAGGAGAAAGTGGGAGGAGGAGAAAGAAACTGGGACATTTTAAAAGCAGGCGAAAAAGTGGGATGATAGAAGATTAATTGGGAATTTCCCTTCCAGATCAGGACAGTTAAAGGGTATGAACCTCACCAGTGGTTCAAAAAGGTGCCTGTTTAAGGTGTTCTGGAGATGCTCTTCTCTCTGTCCCACTACCTTCTCAGACATATGTGGCAGTAACAAGGGGGGAGGAATAAACCCAACTCCAGGCACATGTTCTAACAAAGAACATTGCCATGTTTCCAGAGTTAAACCTGTGGGTTAAACTAAGGACACAAAGCACTGCTGTAGTCCTTAAAAAGGTACCTCCAATAGGTTCTGGAAGCTCTCCCATTATACACAACCTTCCATCTATGACATGTCTTGGCTTGTGCATTTGGAGCAGGGATTCTAATGCTTCCATAACTTTACCACATGCCTGTGCAGAATATAAGAATATTTTTCTATTTCGGCCACTAATAAGTCAACCCTTCCTTCAGCCTGTTATCACTGCAACATTGACTTCAATGTTTCTGTCCTCACCTGTGTATCGCTTTAAGAACAGATGCTGGGACTCTCCCTCCCTTTTCCTGCTCAGTCACAGTCTTTCCCCAAACTTCAAAACCTTTCGCAACCTTATCTATTAGGTAATCTATCTATTATCTATTATTAGGTTATCTATCTATCTATCTAAGCTTAGAAACACCATCCAGGTAAACATCACCTTGTATGACACAGCCCAGAAAGCCGAATGATGAGAAAATCCAGACACAGAAAAGAATGTACTCTTTCACAAAGCACATAGCTCCAACTACTACTGGGTCTTCCTTTTCTGCAGTGGTGAGAATCATGAGACCTTCTGGATATTGTTGGACTGCAGCACCTATTGTCCTTTATCATTAGCTAACTGGCCAGGGACGATGGGAGATGGAGTCCACCAACAGAAACACCCTATCTCCGTTATTCTTTCCCCAGTTTGTACAGACATATTGCTTGAAAAAATCATACAGCTGTACCAGTGATTCAATTATCTTTCCTCCAACAAATGTATATTCCCATCCCGTTATCGCTGTTTCACTGTGAACCAAGTGACTTACAGGAGCAAAAAGGACACATCGTGCTTGCCAAGAGATTATAGCACTTCAACAGCATCCAAATATTTCACATACTCGCACCAGCCTGTCCTCCCTTAAAAAAAGACATCAGAGCCAGGCAGGTGAAAAGTGTGAGACACAAAACTCAAGATGAGATTTGAAATCCAGATTTCTCTCCTCTGCCCCAAATCCAACTGGGAGATACTTTGTGTAAAAAAATTCTCCACAAACTGGGACAGAGTAATGTGATTCTGGGGAAGTAGGGAGAGAAAGAATATCCGAAATTTGTTATTTTCTGGTTGAAAAACAGGTTTCCTGACAGCTGAGACACCCTAATAAGAAGAAGAACGCAAGCCTTTTGTGTAGTATTCCTCCAATATCCAACAGTCCAAAAATGTTCCAGATAAGTATTCTCCTCATGTATTTTCTTCACTGTGTATTTTTCCTGTGCAGAAAACATATTTTTCTATGCAGAAAAAAAAAGTTATTTGAGCAGAAGACATTTGGGAGCAGAAAACACCATGTATTTCCGCGCAGAGTAATCTCCCTGGAACACTTTGAGAAGTTTGAACACAGGGCGAAAACCACGCAGAAATGTTTTTTTAATCCTACAGTGTTGAAAAAAACAATGTTCATCATTTGTTCTCTTGTTCTCTCAGCATCCCTCACCATGGGCTATGCTGATTAGACACAGCTGGGGGCTGCGGTCCAACACCATCCAGGGTGCTGCATGATTCCCATCCTTGAACTTTGTATGTCACCGGATGTAAAACTGACATCTCTCTCCTGTCAATAGTCAAAACTAAGGGTTTATAAGCAATAACGTTCAGTGCTGTGTTATCAGCTTAGGTCACTTTGGCATCATTTTCTAAGTATTCTAGAAAGTCTGCTACATAGATAAAGAAAGAATGGCATATGAAATTCACGGGGCTGCCATAAGCTGACAGGTGGGTCGAAGGCACACACATACCTAAAGAACTATCCATAGAAAGCTCGCCTCATAAGACTGTTCTGTTTTGAGATTTTCTGAATTAACACTGCATCCCCTTGACGTTTCTCCACAGATGAAAACATCAGTTCTTTAATACGAACTTTGACACCACACGCTGCTGAGCACAACTCCATACATTCTGATTTTTTTAAAGAAAGAAGATGCAAAACTGACCCAAACAATTCAAGACTGCAGCACGCTGGCCCACGGCAATCTCTTTCTTACCACAATTTTACCTTTTCCTCCCATCTTCTTCAACAGGAAGAGAAGATTTGGAGGGAATGTGCGCACAAGGAGCATACCTTCACGCTTACTTCTTTTGTAAGCCCCATCAGGTACAGTGGGAGCTACTCTCGAGTAGCACAGGCACACAGGCCTGTCTTCCTGCAGTTTTGGGGAGTGTGTGCGTGGAGGGGGGAGGAACAACTGAGGGCCCTGATCCTATTCCCGTTTTCCCTCCAGGGGGAGAAACGCTTTGGGCTCGGAGCAGACACGACGCCGCAGCTCTCCCTGGAAGGCCAGTCTGAACGCGAAGAGAAAGCGAATTTTACCCACAACCAGATAACAGAGGAGAAAAGAAGGTCATGGCTGCCTCCACTCTTTGGGGTTCTCCGTTCCCTCTTTTCGGCAGCGCTCCCTCTCCTTCTCCCTTCCTTCCTCCTCCTCCTCCGCAATCCCTGCACCCCACGCAGCTGCCTCCGGCCCCCGATGTCGGCCCGGTTTCGCACCGGAGCGCCCACACGCCAAAGGGCGCCGCAACCCACCTCTCGCCGCCTTCTTCCCACGGGACGGCCCGGCGGCTACGGGCGGCCCTTGCGCCGCATCCCAGGGAAGAAGGGGCGCCCCTGCGTCCGGATCCGGCACCAGGGAGCGCCCGGGCCAGCCGCTGTCACAGAGGCGCGTCTCGGGCGCCCGCCTCCGCCGCCTCTGGATCCCGCTCGCAAAAAGCTCTCCTGATCCGCGGGGCTCCTCCCGGCTGGAGAAGTCGATCCCTTCCTTCCTCCTCCTCCTCCCCCTCTACCTGAACCACCCTCCTGCTCCTGCCGCTGCAAACCGAGACGGCCACACGCGAGAATCCTCCCCAATTGAGATGCAGCAGCTGCCGCCGGAGGAGGAACCACGATGGAGATGCGGGCACCCGCAAGGCCACCCGCGCCCGGCAGGGGGCGCGCCCGGCGGGCAGCTGTGCTCCGTGACCGCGAGGCACGCCGGGACATGTAGTCCTGTCGCTCTTTGGTGCCCTCCACGTGGTTGGGCAAAGAGGGAGAGAGGGAGGGAGGGGGGCCCGCTTGGAGCGCCTTGCTTGACTTTTGGAGTTTTCCGTCCCCCGGTTTGGTCTCAGGCGCGCGCAAGGGGCCCGCCGCCCCAGTTCCTCTCGGCTCCGGCCCTCAAGGCGGGGAGGGGTGGCCCGGGCGCCCCCCTCTCCAAAACCTTGCTTTAAAAAATAGGCGGAACCTGCCTAAATCCAGCGCAGGCAACCGGGTCCCAGAGACAGAACCAGGGGAAGAAAAGTTGCAAAAGAAAACAAGGAGAGTCATTTTGTTGCAGGCTTTTCCTTTCCGCTTTTTAGGAAAATGCGAGCATTGGGCTTCGGGTTGTTTTTTTTCCCCCCTTAAAACAATAAAAAAAATTCCGGCGGGAGAGCCAGGGAAGCGGCTTCCAGGGAGCGGAGCGCTTTGCAACCCGAGCCGGCGGCGCCGCTGCAACTGGTGGAGGCGGAGGTCACAGGAGAGGAGGGGAAGGCGCGGCCCTCCCTCCCCGACAGGCTCTGTGGCGCAATGGATAGCGCATTGGACTTCTAGATCAATGGCGGGGAAGTCATTCAAAGGTTGTGGGTTCGAGTCCCACCAGAGTCGCATTTTGGACGGTCCTCCAAAGGCCAAAGACGCGTTCAAAAAACGAAAAATTAAGCGCATCTCACACACCGAAGGAAGTTTGCAGAAGTTTTTCTTTTAGATGCACTTCCCCCTTCTTTTCATTGCTTCCCTCTGCGTCCCTTGTTCTTCCCTTTTCAAAAGACTGACCTTTTCAGCAACCGGAGGATAAATGACTCATTAGTCTTCTGGAACTCGCCCCACTGCAAGAGATTCCTGCAGCGCTTCCTTGTGCATTATCTGCATTTCTAGGATTTGTGAATAACGATCAGAGATCGTTTGAACAACTTTCTTCCTCAAATACTCCACTTTCCTTTAAGCCGGCTCTTCTCAGCTGCACATCTAGGATTAGTCCTGTTTACCGAGGAAGGGGAAAGCCCACACTTTAATTTAAAATAGCCTTTATCTCCCTTGGGTCATCCACTTGTTTACCAACATCATAATTTCCATGCTTGACCATCTCCTTCCAGGATCTTAAGGCTTTGTCGAATTGGAGTGCCCTTCAGTGGCTTTTCCAAATAAAGATAAGGCACATTTCATGCCGCTGTTGAAATATCCTTTGGCAATTCATGGGAAGTGGGGAGCCGAAAGCCTTCCAGATATTGTTGGACTACAGGACTTATCATCCACAACGCATGGCCTTGTTGGGTGAGAGGGGTGGGGGTTGGAGTCTGGCAACATGTGGAGGGGCACAGGATAGCAAAACCGCTGTGTTTTGAGCCATGGGGGTGTGAGTTTTAAAAAAATTAGGGAGTCTAGGCAATTTTGAGAGCCAGAGTGGTGTGGTGGTTTGAGCGTCGGACTGGGACTCCGAAGACCAGGGTTTGAATCCTGCTCTGCCACGGAAACCCACTGAGTGACCTTGGGCAAGTCAGACTCTCTCAGCCTCAGGGAAATCAGAGTTGGAAGAGACCCCGAGGGCCGTCCAGTCCAGCCCAGCCCCATTCTGTCACGCAGGAAGACACAACCAAAGCATTCCTGACAGATGGTCATCCAGCCAATCTTTAAAAACCTCCAGAGAAGCAGATTCCACCACACTCCAGGTTGCAGCATATCCCCCTGTTGAATTGCTCTCACCATCAGGAAGTGCTTCCCAAAGTTTAGATAGAACCTCTTTTCCCACAGTTTGAAGCCACTGATCTATGTCCTAGTCTCTGGAGCAGCAGAAAACAAGCTTGATCCATCTTCCATATGACAGCCATTGAACTATTTAAACATGGCAACCTCTCTGAACAAACTTTTGCCAGGGAAACCTCATGACAGGGTCACTGTAAGTCAGAACCAAGTTGAAGGCACACAACAACTGAGGGTTTTGGTGCAGCCTGCCAGGGGGTGAAGGGACAAAAAAATGGGTCCCCACCTCTTTTGTAATTGTCTGTTCCTAGTTAACTAAGTTGGCCCTGCTCCGTCTTTCTTTCCACCAACAGGTAGAGACCTTTACATTTAGACAGGCATCCAGTTTTTCATATGTTGCAGCAAACAAAGCTTTTAATAGAGGCAAGTAGACATTGTGTTTATATTTTAAGTGTGTTTTTCAAACTGTTTGTTTTAGAAAACAGACTGTTGTTTAGATGCTGTAAGCCTGTGTCCATCCCTCTTTGTGGTTTTGTCAGAGTTGTAAGCCAGAGGGGAACTTAGCATCTGCTTGGTTTACCAGAGCGTGACTTATAACCCAGTTTAGCAAGATAGGTGTCAGAGGCCAAGGGATCAACAAGGACAAGCGTGATGGAAAAAGTTGCCCAACAAGGCGAATGAGGTCATTTTTTAATGCACAGCTTGATCAACAGAAGAAATAAAAGCCCTTCTCTCCCTGGCTGAAGCCACGAGCAAAGACCAGCCTTCCAGGAACTGGTGGACTGCAGCTTCCATCATGCCTCTGCACTGGCCGGCCTGCCAAGAGCTGACTTCTGGAAGGCCTCACTTTCTCCACCCCAAAAGCAGCGACTGGTGGTGGAGCCAATGGCTACTCATCACTTGATACTCATAGCAAGAGTAGGGTTGTGGCCTACCTTGATAAAGGCAGGAAGATTTTATAAGACAGTGGGCAATGCACATTCCAGGCAATGAATGTTCCTGTCAATGCACTGAGGCACAACCCCACATATAGAGGCAACTTAACTCTGCACCACACAACAAATTACAGGTGTACCTCAGTCAATGAAACAGAGGTGTTCCTGGGCTT
Organism: Ctenosaura bakeri; assembly: GCA_948474755.1. Classification (NCBI taxonomy): domain Eukaryota; kingdom Metazoa; phylum Chordata; class Lepidosauria; order Squamata; family Iguanidae; genus Ctenosaura; species Ctenosaura bakeri. Next base: position 5,422 of record CAOLHI010002828.1, on the reverse strand, counting down.
TACTGCTTTTAACAGAAACTATGGTACTAGAGGCAGAATCAACATGAAAAGAATAGGGATAAGGTCCTACAGAACAGAAAAGAAGAGGAGCTCAACGTGTTTTTGGAAACTTTTCCTTCAAGACTAACATTATGCACATGTGAAATGAAACAAGCAGGTCAGGTAAGCCTTGCATAAGTAAATGAAAACATCTGAATGTTCTGGGAACCACTTGAAGGCTTCATCCAAAAGGCATCTCTTTTTTCTTCCAACAGCCTCCATTTTTCTTATGATTTCCATTTTGGTGGCAAAAGTTATAGAGCTATGCTTTCTTGAACACATTAGGGGAGTTGGTCGGGCAGGCAAATCTGTTTCCCCCTACTGTTTCTGGTTTTTTGGCTCTTCACCACATGCTCAGCAAGTGATTCTGTAGCAGCTGCTGTTTGCCTTGCCTGTTCTACATAAGCACACGTAGCTGCAGTAAGATCCCCTAGAGTAGAATCCCCTTCTTTCCAGCTCAAGCTTTATCACATTGTTTACTGCTGCCACACTGCTGCAAGTCAACACTGAAGGGTCTGTCCTTCTCTAGCTCTGCTTCACCATCCTGTTTGCAACGGACAAGGCTTCCAGTTTAACTCCCACACTGGCAGCTATGTTAATTCAGTCAGATGTAACATGGGGAGACACACTTTTTTGAAATCCCTGCAGGCTGATTTTCAAATTGCTTGCAAATATACCGAGAATGTTGCTTTATGCATATGCAGTTTTGTTTTCTCCAACACCTGTGTATTATTTCACAATGTATTTTATGTGCAATTTAATATGAGACAGAGGTGCACACAGAATTCTTCAGCCTATGCCTTGCTTGTAATTATAATGCATATGTATCATCCTGAAAGGCACCAGATCTTGTCTGATCTTGGAAGCTAAGCAAGGTCAACCCTGGTCAGTACTTGGATGGGAAACCACCAACAAATACCAGGTGCTGTAGGCTATACTTTAGAAGAAGAAACTGGCAAAACCACTTCTGAGTATTTCCTTGCCTAAGAAAAATTCATGGGGTCACCATGAGTCAACAAGTGACTTGAAGGTACATGCACACATATTGTCTTATCTCCTGTCCTCTTAACAGCCCCTGAAGACAGCCATGCAAATAGTTCTTGGCTAGAACACCTTGGGCGACCTTGTGGAATAAAACCATTTTCATAAATCCTGAGACCAAGTTACAAGTTGTTTTCACATCTGATTTGTTGGGATGTCTCTAGTTTTTTCTGCTTTTTATAAAAGCCAGTTGATTCCATCAGAGTAAAACCATGGTGCCTTGCACTTTTTAAAACCAGATTTCTTGTCCCACGAACCTTTCAAAGACAGATTTATTGTGATAATAGTGTTGGCAGATTAAAATTCACTCCATCAGATGAAAGTTGCATGATCTGTGGCTGGAGACCAAGAGTGAATAATTCAGAAGAAATGGACAGAGAACGGGCAAAATATCCTCTGTGATCGTCCCACCTAAAGCTTAAGATCAGCAAGGTGACTACTGCCTAGGAGACAGTGATATTGCAATCAACTCCATTTGGCAATTTTAATTAAAACCCGTTAAGTGGGGCAGGAAACCAGCTGGACCAGTATTTATGGACTAGATTTGCAGCAAAGTGCTGCATGCAGCCAAACCTGAGTTTCTAGATTGGGTGGCACAGAGCTGTAAAATACCATGACTGGTTGTAATGAGAATAAAAAGAAGTTGCACATCAATCCTGGAAGAGGGAGGCAAGGAACTTGAAATCCCTCTAGGGAGAAATGGTTAGGCACCAAGGATCAGGACTGTCAAGGCTCTGGTATAATTAAATCCCCCGAGAACTACGAAGGTACGTGACTTTTGGTGAGCAGATCTGTGGCCTTCATACATCAATACTAACTGACCACTGAAAAGACCTGGAAGATCTATACTGCCTCCCCCAGCCCTTTGAAAATTTAACACAGAGGACATGAATTTGTCTCTTTCTGGATCTTATTGCATTCTACAGACCCACTCCCACAACTGTATATGCTTTATACCTTTAATATCACTCTCTGTTGCATCTGAAGAAGTACGTTTATATCCATGAAAGTTCATGCTAAAACAAAAACCAGGTAGTCTTAAATGTGCCACTTTCTTCTTCCTTATTATACCATTCTGAAGTGTCCTAATTTAAAGCCACCTTTGCGTTCACTTAATAGGGAGGGGTGTGTGTGTGTGTGCCTTTTCCTTGGTATATTATTTAGTTAATTAATTTATATCCCACTTTCCCCTGCTATAGGACCCAAGGCACCTTGGCTTATGAATGCTATGCTTTGAACAATTTTATAATTTTGTCACTGTCTTCACTGTGGTCACATTATTAACCACTCTTAAGTTAGTGGTACTCTTCTGTTTCACTGTATTCTGTGGTTATCACTATTTGGTAAAAACAAAACACAATTACACAAAATCCAACATTTTGTTGTGTACTTGCCTGCCAGTCCTGAGCCCTCCCTCACCTTAAAAACCGTTTTGGGGTCCCTGAAACTGCACTGTACGAATCCAAGTCAAAAGTTGCTCCTGCACCTCTGTTGCTTGCTATGGAGTCTGCACAGAGATGCCTCCATCTTCCAATGCATTCAGCTGTATAATCGAACTGCCCAGAGCCAGACAAATTTCTGCGAGGAGCAGCATATCCATGACAGCAGCAAATGCTGAGCCTGCATCCCCTCTTCTTCCTGCTCTCTAGGTTCTTTCCTGCCTTTATAACCTATAACCAAAATAAAGACACCATCAGACTTCACAGGCTGCTGCATTAGGGCAGGCAGGACACAGGCAGCATGTGAAGGTGAAATCCCTTCTGGAGCTGCTTTGCAACCTTGTGGCCTGGCCTCCTCACAGGAGGGTTGTTGTGGTGACAAGGGGGGAAGAAGAGGGGAGCCATGCCACTAGATGGTGTTGTTTAACAGACCTCATATTATTTAGAGTAATAATAATTCTCTTGTAATTCTCTTACAGTGCAGGAGACATTATTTACTCCTGATGATTAGTAAATCTTTTGGCTGGATAAATCACTGATGTCCCTCTGCTGATCCAACACTAGATAAGCTTAATCTCCCAAAGTTCATTGCTTCCTTAGCCACCACCAGATCCATTCAATCAAACTCTTCTCTTTGTTCATGGCACAGGCTCAGACTTTAACCATTGGGGGCGGCAGAATGCCGATTTCACTGCGAAGCGATTCCACTGTTTGGTCCCAGCGCTCTTCGTAATAAAAGTTCAAGAAGCAGTTTGCACTATTTCCACTCCTAACGGCCCACGGGAGGAGCTCGGTGGTCAGAACACGTAGCTTCCTGGATGAATAGATGGATGAAGGGGCAGCATCAGAGAAATTAAAGGATTACATTTTTCATTCAACCAAAGGTTTCCTCTCCTTTCCCTTGGCTTGGTTTTGTTCTTTTTCATTTACTGTTCCAGACTCCTGGAACTGCTTCCTTAAACAACTGAAGACTGTTCATTCCCTCATTGTTTGTAAATGTCAGTTAAAAACTTCTGTTTTCCAAAGTTGTTTGGAATTTCAGTTCAATATTGTTTTATAATCTTATACAGTTAGTACTTGGATGGGAGGCCGCCAAGGAATACCAGGTGCTGTAGGCTATATTTCAGAGGAAGCAACTGGTAAAACTACCTCTGAGTATTCCTTGCCTGAGAAAATATGAAATTTGTGGGATCACAGAAGTTGACAGGTGACTTGAAGGCATGTACACACACATATTTTCGTTGTATGTAGTTTCCTTTATACTATATTGCATTTAGTTTGTGCATTTCTGCCTGGATAATTTGTTTCATGAGAGCCAGCATTGTTTCAATACTGGAGTAGGATGCTGGGAGACCAGGCTTTGAACCCCTACTTGCCTGTGGAAACCCACTGTATGACCTTGAGTAAGTCACACTCTCTCAGCCTCAGAGGAAGGCCAGAACAAACCTCCTCTGAAGAAATATTGCTAAGAAAATCATAAGAGAAGGTTCACCATAAGTCAGAGTTGACTTGAAGACATCTAGAAAGAATTTACAGCTGTATTTTTCCCCCTTTTGCTTTACCAAAAGAGCTTGGTTTCCCTACAAGAAACATGATTTTCTAGCCTCTTCATTATGACTCCCCTCTCCTTGTGGTTTTAGGTTTTCTATATATTCCTATTTACCCTTGGTTTGTTCCACATTACACGATTACAGCACTTCCACACCACTTTAGCTGCCATGACTTCATCTTATGGAATCTTGGGTTTGTAGTTTTGTTAGGCACTAAAGCCTTTCTGGGAGAGAAGCCTAAATGCCTCAGAAAACTACAAGTCCCTGAGCTCCAAAGGACATAACTATCACATTTAAAAATGGCAACCAAGTGTTGTAACTGCATAATGTGAAAGAAAGTTTGGTGACCCTTCCTCTGCATGCCAAAACTGAAGAGTTCATTGGACTGAGGATACTGTTTCTGGAAAATACAGTTCATTTCTTTCAAGCCCAGGTACCATACTAGCTATCTATTGAGCTATATCCACTCTTGGTTTGGAGAAACACTTCCACGCAAGTTGGATTTATCAGCTTCTTGACCTACCGGGCATTCAGACGGACAGGGCCAAACATTGCTCCCAGAATGCACATGGGAAGGCCAGTCTGGACTGCTTCAAACCACTTTACTGTGATCTCCCCTGAGAAGAAGGAACAAGAGATATAAGGAAATCATATCTCTGTCACAAAACAGAGGCAGTTCCTAATTAGCCTTGCTGTTTACAGTCATTATTATTATTTATATACATTTATGTCCCACCTTTTCCCCCAATACTTGGACTCAAGGCAGCTCACAAATTATGAAAACCACTAGATTAAAAATATACAAAAAGAGCAATTATTTATACACACATACACACATATATATATTCATATATATATATATATATTAAGAACAACACTTTTGTGACAAAAAGGTGCACTTAAACACAATTTTCTAAATAGCAGGAAGAAATCAGAAGGGAAGGAGAGAAGCACTTTTTTGTATCCAGTTCAGACTCTCTACGGATCCATCCACAGTTGTATTTGAGTGTGTACAGACCACAGGTTAAAAACCCTTGGATCAACAGAAATCAGAGAGAGTGGAGTTGTTTGGTTGGCATGGAAGGAGGTACACTCCTCTAAGGTCTGAAAGAGGCACAAGCTTGTGGCCTTCAGATCTCTGTTATACTGTTATAGTGCTATTATTCCACTTTCAACATCCTATGGAATCCTGGGGTTTGCAGTTTAGAAAGGGGCATTTAGAATTCTCAGCCAGAGAGCTTTTTGGCCTCTTTCAATTACAAAACCCAGAATTCCACAGGGTATTGAAAGTTGAATAACAGCACTAAAACAGCGTAGTGTGGAAAGGCCCTTAGTTTTGAAAGCAAGTGAGCA